>VZRU01008607.1:71031-135428 GCA_013398155.1 Pedionomus torquatus
GTTTTGTATATACTGTATACTCCCTTTTTCTCTTTTTCCTAAATTTTCTTTTTATAATATTATTATTAATAATATTTTCATTAAAGTAGTTTAGTTTTTTCTAAACTCTTGAATCTCTTTGATTCCTTCCCCTCCTTTCTCTTACACAAAGCAGGGAGGGGGGGACATCTGTCAATCAGGTTTTGGTAAATTTGGCTAAAACCACAACATCTCCTTACCCTGAGAATCACTTTCTTTTTTAAGAGGAGCAGATTTCTCTCCTTTTTCATGAACAGCTTGGTGATACCGGGGCATAGGCAGGCAGAACCAAGTCCCTCCAAAGGTTGTCTGGACCTCACCTCTCGCCTCCTGGACAGAGGCTCTAATCTGCCTTTGAGATGGAGCCATCACATCTTTTGTGGATACATGCCAGTGTGGGACATAGGAGCTTTGTTTCGCATGAAGTAATTCAGATTTTAATGGAGTAGGGGCAATCTCTTTTCTTCTCTCATGTGATTTTGGTGTTTTTTCAGGCATTGGCTTGGATGTGGAAGTGGAAAACCCATATATTCAAACACATTTGAGCTATAAAACCATGGTGATATGGAGCTGTTCTCTCCTCCTGTGCCCAACCAGTGTTGAAATAGTTAAGTAAATTAAAATGGGTCCAAGAGGAGGGGTTGTCAGAGCCTCACATGAAATAGTTACATGATGGGAGTGTTCATCCAGGCAAGTGGGTAACTTGCACACAAATGTCCCAAGGCAGATGCTGGAACTGTACCTGCTTCCTAGATGAATAGAAATTAATTATCTGCTGGGTTTGTGGCTAAAAAGCAAGCAGGCCTTTCACCTATCTTTTGGAAGACATAAAACTAGCTTTGGCTTGTGAAATCAAAGAATTACAAGTCTGGGTCCAGTGGAAGAATCAAAGGCATGGGTTGCTAGCCAAGGTGGGCACTTCCCTGCGATTTCGTTAGGAGTTGAGTGAGCACAAGCACAAGGTCTTTGTTCCACAGAGATAAGTAGGGCTGGCACCGTATTACTGCAGTTTCCTTAAATCTCACTATAAAAATTTAAGCATGGGGTGGATCTGTTGGAGTAAGTGGTGGTGGTTTTAAACAGTGAAACTGCTTACTTTTTCTGTGTACGTCTACCCCAGTGAGAAAATGTCCATTTGGGAGAAGCAACCACACTTAACATTGATCAAACAAAATGCCAGGGACCAAAAGTTGAGACTTTGCTTTGTTTCAGCCACACTGTTGAACCATCTGTGAGGGCAGATATACACGACCCCTGGGAATCCTTCTCACACAGGTGCCAGTGGCAATGTCAGCAGGGCAGTACAGACTTTGGTATTCCCAGGAGTGTCCCAGGGGTTCCCAAAGTGTTTGCATGGCTCAGAGTAAAGCTCACACTGACGTGTCTTAGGTGCAGTTGACTGAGTGAGGTAGGTTTAAACTAGCATGTGTGTGCACTCTGGTTGCAGGAGGAACATGGTTTTGGTGCTTGACTCTTCTTTGTCCCCTGGATAGGGAACCCACGTATTGCCCATACCGTGCACTGTTAGTTGTGCTGGTGGCACCATACCCTGCTGAGTAACATGATCTGCCATTGCTTGCCCAAGAGAGCCAGTGGGATGAAGGAACACAACAAACCCTACCATAACCCTTTTTTTCTGGGTTATGTGATCTAAAAAGCCTCTTTCATCTCAAATTTCTCTGAACAAAGATGCGCACAATCAAAACCCACTCTTCATCCTGAATGCATGCCTCTCCCTGGCACTGGACACTCACCTCACGGCACTCCACCAGATTGTCGTCTTCTCTTTACTGAGCTCTACGTCTCTTATCTAGTTTAAGAAATTTTAGACTGGCCAACTCTCTACGGTCTTTTTATATTGAGATAAGAAGGAAGAAAAGGGCAGGAAGTTTATCCCTCCCTGAGTTGCCCCAGATTCCCTCACAGGCAGGATGTCTATTGTCTCCACATTGGAATAATCTGAGTTTAAAAGGCTGAAATATCCCTTGCTGAGTGGCTAGTGTCAAGGCTGACATTACATACAGTAGAGATTATCTTGATGCTTCCTATGGAGTAATATGCCCTTTTGATGTAAAATGGATTAGCCTGATTTCATTTCCCACCTTTATTACAAAGGCTGTCCAACTAGGACAACAGTACTCCAGCATCTAAAATCCTTGCTGTAGTAATTGTATGCAGCAGTGAGTGGATTGAATTTGCTATTCCTATACATCACCTGTAACAATGGCAGCATTTTCTTTTTTAGTAGATAGGTCACTGGAAGCATTACCCAGCACGTTTGACCTACAGAAAAAGAATACCTGTCACTGTTAAGTTACTACCAAAAGGAGAGGCCTGTTGGTATAAAGATTATAGTCATATCTTTGTGGATTAGGGCTTAATATAAAAGAGCTCACAGAATTCCTCATTTGGTCCATCCCCAGTCATGCAAGGCACAAAGCAAAACTGTATCTTGTGGAAATTGCTCTGAACATGCAAACAGGGAAGATAATTTAGAAAGCCTTGGCACACAGCTCGATTCAGTGTCATTGACTGAAAGGGAATGGAATGGATTTTGTGGGGCTAAAAGAAGCAGCAGCAGAAGAGCCCTGGCAAACTCACAGTCAACAAAGAGATAGGGAAATAACATGTTTTAGGGGTGGGGTTTTTTTAATAGTCTGTTTACATCCCATTTGAGTGTTCCTCCTTGGGTGCTGTTTTTATTCTATGTCCAGTGAATCCGAAGGAAAGGTTATTACTGGGCCTTTAATGAGGTGTACAGCTGTTGGGTATCTTTGATGTCTTTCTCTCCTGCCTACAAACTATTCTTATTAATGGCATCTTCTTTTGCTTTCTTTAAGGTTCATGGTTTATAAATATACGTATGGTGATGGAAATAGGTTTGTGTATAAAGGTGTGCTCAGAGGCACAAAAGCTGGCAAAAAATAGGCAGTCACTGTGAATTTAGCTATGAACCTGTTTTTTGTATGACTTATACATCATGTGGCAGCTGTGGAAAGCTAAGGCCATGTTAGAAACTCTGGTTTGATAAAGGGTTTGTGTGAAGAACAATTCTTACTGTTTTTGTAGGAGATTGTCATGGTTTAAAAATGCTGTGGCAGCCCAAAAAGTGGCTTTGAGTGCAAACATGGAAATCTCCCTGGTTATGACACCAATAGCTGCACATGGGGAACAAGGCCAAAATAGCATTCAACATAGCCATTTGAATACCAGCAGGTCAGAAATGAAATCAGATTAGAGACACAGAGGAAATAAACATAGGACAAAGGGAGAATGTAGGGGAATTAGAGGAGGCGTCTAGCAATGGAAACTTGATTTAATGGGATGTCACTTTTTGGTCTGGGGGTTATCTGACATGACTACAACTGTTACACGCTGTGGTTGCAGGCATATAACTTTATTCAAATTAGGAATAGAATTGTTTTTGTGTTTCTTTCACTGAAAAAGTATTGTTTTCTGTTTAAAAAAAAAGTACAGTTGAGGACAGGAGTTTTATGTTGGAGGTTTAGTTTTGTGTCACCCAGTAGCTACATGCGTCCTGTCTATGGATCTTGGCTGTGTCAGAGTGAAATAAGTAAGAAAACGAAAGTACACAGCAGATGCTGTGCAGGCAGACACCCAAAGCTCCTTGGTATCTATAGCATCCACAGATGTGCTGCTCTTGTCTTTCCTTCCAGCTCAGCAGCATTTCAAAATCACATGTTTCTGTCTGGTCAGATCCCTTTGAGATACCAGTTTGGAATTCCTTTCAAATATCTCATTTAACATTAAGCTGCATACAAAGACAAAAGATGTTGCTTCTTGAAGGAAACAGGTTTTCCCCAGGGGTTTATACGACTGCTGTTATTACCTTTCCTCCTACACCTCTTTCCCAACATCATATTTCTTGTAATATTTTAAGGGGCCTGAAATGCTAGTTTCAAAAAAAAAAAAAAAAAAAAAAAGGATGCTATAAATCTTTGCTCATGAATAATGAGATCACGAGACCTAGAGGGGCATTCATATGAAAATGTCAGATAAGATCAAGGAGTTCTGGGGGAGCTGATTTTGGAACGATTTTCTTCCACTTTTTTTTACAAGGCTAAAATCAACAGAAGCGAAAATTTGACACAAACTTTGAGGACCTTGTGCTAGGCATCAACTAGTAGTAAAAAAAAAGTCTTTGCTCTCACTGGCAAAGATCTGATATATATATATATATATAAATTGTGTGAAATCAACAGACAGTTGAAACCAAACATATGTTGCACATAGTTTCAAGTGGGATTTTATGGCTGAACTAGCATCATAGCTTGATTCAGAAGTGAAAAAGCTTGGAAAACCATTAATATCTGCCCTCACAGACTATTTTTAAAAGATGCCGTGTCAGCCTCACAACTTTCTATAGCATCTTTATGAAGGAATTGTTAATCTGGTCTGGAAAGAAGTACCTTGCAAAATATTACTACTAAATAATACCATTACACTTTCAGAAACAAGGATTCTGTGTTCCACCGGAAAGTTTGTCTTCGCTACTGCAGAGGCTTAGCAGGATACTTTTTATTTTCACTTTCTTCGTGGTGCTTACAAAACACCAGACCTTTCCTCAGACATACTCAAAGACCTCCTGCAGCCAATTTCAGTGTCACCTGAAGATAAAAATCTGTACTTCAACATGTTTTTCAGCACGATGGTTTGCTTATGCCAGGTAAGCATTGCAAACCTGCAGGTATATGCCTAGTGAGAGACGGAATGGTCTTTGCCACCAGAACACAGGGCTGTGTTCCCAAAAGAAAATACCATTCTATTAAGCAGTTGGCTTTCAAGGGTCCTTTTAATAGATTTAGTGGGAACTGAATGTCACACCCTTTTTGGTAGAAAGATAAATGGGCCAACAGCTCTTGGCTACTGTCATAGCTTCAGTTCATGTGAGAGTAGGTGTGCATGAGTAAGGGAGACATTTACAAACACCATTTGTAAAAGTTATTACATGGGAACATGCTTTTTCTTCTTAACCCTAGACTGGTCTGTGTCTCTTCCTTCCTCTCAACAAGGAGGTTTTTGGTCCTTCAAACACAGATGACAAATGTGTGCGTTCATTTGGTTTCAGCCATCACACATTATTTTGTGTAAATTAGCAATGTTTTGAGTCAGATTGAATAATTATAGAGTTGGGTATTTTATTTTTCTACTCCAAAATAGTTATTCCTGAAAAAGCTGTTGCTAACCAGTAATTGGACACTTCTCTTTTTCAAACGATGGAAGCAGAGAACTGCTGTAAATCAAAGGCACCAGCTTTTATCTGAAAACGCCTCTACTCTGCAAAGCCTTGACACTTTATTGCAAATGTAGGCTCGTCACCATAGAGATAAGATGAATAAAAGGATTTAAGACTTGCCAGAAAATATTATGTACCATGTCTAAGACAAAGCTTTGCTTGCTTAAAACAGCAGTGGAAATTAAAACTAAACCAGCATCTAACAAAGAAGGACCAGCAAAAGCAAAGAAAGGATTCACATTCTTTAAATAAAAGCTATCAGTTTTTACCTAAGAAGAAAGTACTGAAGCTGTGTTTGTCCTCAGACCTCTGTAACAGCTATAGTTACTGCGTATGTTAGTGACCGCGTCACATAAGTATTTTATTTTCTGGGCATTTAATTATCCTTTTTTCTCCACCTTCAAAAATAACTGTTGATCTTTGTTTTATTTTAATTTACCTCCTAACATTTTCAAATCCATCTGACCTTTTTTTTCAGTACCAAAATAAACATTATCAGTTCTTTTGGGTGATACATAAGCTATCCTTTGATATGGTTTTTTGTGTGTAACAGTCCCTCTATTCCTGTAAGTTATTTTACTGCACTTAGACTTGGGCTAATTATCTCCAAACACACTGCACGGCCTCTAAATAGGGATTTGAACGTTCTACTCTCTCCATGACAGAACAGCTACGGTTTTCTGATGTGCCTTGGGAAGGGAGACACTGCTGTAACTGTCGTGTTATTGAAGCCTATTCATGGGCAAGACATTTTTTAAAATGAATTTTCCTTTGAAAATAAGGCTCCCAAGGTATTTCAGTGCTCTGGAAAATGTTATGCCATATTGTCACAAGGCACACTGCCCCTTCAAGGTTATGAAGAAGCTTTAATGTAAAGTCCCCAAGGAGGATCTGGGAGAGATGGAGACAGCAGCATCTGTCCATCATGAAGAATAGCTGGTACCAAAAAAAGCTGCTGTGTTCAGTGTCTCCTCATCTTCCTCATGGCAGTGGGGATTGCTGCAGGGTGGCAGCCATGAGAAAAGGTGAGCTGCCTTTGCTGGCACTGGCTGTCACCAGGCCAATTGCTGCTGAGGGATGCTGTCCCCTCAGAGCTGCCTACATTGCTAGGGCATCCTAGGGGCAGTACCTACTGTCCCAGGCTCTCACACAGCATTTGACCAGATAGTTGGGAGTTGCCCATCATCCCCAGCACCAACTGCCTGGCCAGAGGTATAGATAAGAGCTGCAAAGTGAGTGGGCATGGGAGGGGGCAAACGTGCCACAAAAATTTGTGGCTTCTCAGCTCATAGAGCTCGCCTGCTCTGTGTTACTATTACAAGTTAATAATATTAAAATTAGTAACAACAATAACAACAGAATTACATTTTTTGTATTTTCAGTAGTTAGGCATGCAATGCCATAGATGCTATAATACACAACAGAATATATGATGGAGTCCCCACATCAAAACTAGGGGCTGCCTTTTAATCACAGTAAAGCCATTTTAACAAACTTTGGCAAGCTCAGCAGCAATGCAAATATTCCAAGTGGTGCAATATGTGTTTAGGAGAGGGGAGAAAGGGCTTAAAATTCATTTAAATTGAAAAACAGCAGTCATGCATTTCTCTAAATGATTGTTTTCAGTACCGTAAGCCACATCCTTTCAAATTTCCTCTGCTTGGCCACATCATTGGAATGAAGTGTCATAGCTGGTTAAGTCACTTTGACATCATCCTGATGATGTGTCAAGCACAGGAAATTTGAAAGGACAGGACTCAGTAAGGTCTTAGCCTAACTTGCCTTCTTTTGACAATTCCTCCCTCCTGCCCCACACCCTCCCTGCTCCTTTTTTCAGCTCCAGTGTTTCTGAGGTTGGTTAACTCTTAAAATCCATATGATGAGGCTAACACTGCCAAAAGTGAGGAGTCAACACTCTGCAGGGTCTCTGACTTTTCTTTCTAAGCTAGCATTTTCAGAGTGCCCAAATATTTATGATGATGGGTCATAAGTGGAATCAGTTATAATGAGATTGTCAGATAAAATCTGTGTGAGTAAACCTCAGCCAGGGAGATGCCCATGGCTGCAGCTGCAGAGTGAAGGACTGGAAGAGATCATAGACTCATAGAATGGTTTGGGTTGGAAGGGACCTCAAAGATCATTCTAGTTCCATCTCCCCCGCCATGGGCTGGGACACCTCCCAGACCAGGTTGCTCAAAGCAACCATCCAACCTGGCCTAAAATGCTCCCAGGGATGGGGCATCCACGACTTCTCCGGGCAACCTGTTCCAGTGCCTCACCACCCTCACAGGAAAGGATTTCTTTCTGTTACCTAATCTAAGTCTCCCTTCTTCTAATTTAAAACCATTACCGCCTGTCCTGTTACCATACTTCCTGACAAAGAGTCCCTCTCCAGCTCTCCTGTAGGCTCCCTTCAGGTACTGCTGTAAGGTCTCACTGGAGTCTTCTCTTCTCCAGGCTGAACAACCCCAGCTCTCTCAGCCTGTCTTCATAGGAGAGGTGCTCGCTCCGTCCCTCTGATCATCTTTGTGACCCTCTGCTGGATCTATTCCAACAAGTCCACATCCTATCTATGTTGAGGACTCCAGAGCTGGACACAGTACTCCAGGTGGGGTCTCATGAGCGCAGAGTAGAGGGGCAGAATCACCTCCTTAGACCTACTGGTCACGCTTCTTTTGATGCATCCCAGGATGCAGTTGGCTTTCTGGGCTGCCAGTGTGCACTGCCACCTCATGTTGAAGCTCATCCACAAGTACTCCCAAGCCCTTCTCCTCAGGGCTGATCTCCAGCCATTCTCCACCCAACCTGTGTTTGTACCTGGGATTGCCACATCCCGGGTGCAGGATTCTGAGAGCTGTGAGTCCTCTGCTCAGTTACATGAGGCAACTGGTGGAAGTAGAGTCCACTGCATAAGCTGATTAATAACGAGCTAGTGAAGATTTTGCATTCAGATACCGCTACTGGGAATCTGTTCCAAAGACTTATGGCTCTGAGCAGGAAGCAGCGTCCACAGCTCTTGTGCCAGAGCTGTCTCTCAGCTTAAATAGCTCTTTTTCTCTCATCTCCTTTCACCACCCCAAATATACTTACAGAAAATAATCCTACTTCTTCTCAAACTTCACTTGCTGACCCAAACAGGTCCTCTTGTTACATTTTCTCAGGAAGTAGTCTCTCCACACTTTTGAGAAGTCCCTCACTGCATTTTCCATGTGCAGTTTCCACGCTTCTTTCTTGATAACAGATAAGCAAGCAAGAAAACAGTATTTCCTCTGTGGACTTCCTACATCTTTTCATGTAGCACTACTGTTTTCCTCTTATTGTTGGAAGAACCTGTCCTATATACAGTGGCTTCTGCGTTTGTCCATGGATGCATCCTCTTGATGTCCCAAACCCATCCCACGATCCATTCCTATGCAGATATTTCTTCCCAGCAGGAGTTCATGGTTCAGAGGCAGATGGCCTACGTTCGACCTGTATCCATATGCAAGAATACTAGTTAGTTATCTATCTCTGAAGGTGCCTACTAGCCCATAGCAGACAGATGGAGGCAGACCAATGTCTTTGCTCCTTCCATGCAAGGACATTGCTCTCGGTTCTGTTACACATGATCTCCCTTCTTGTGCACCAGCCTCCAGGGTCATCCATTTCCTTCTTTTCAATTATTTTCATGCTTTCCAGTTTTATTTCATCAGAAAGTATCTCTCATTTGCTACTATTTTCCATGCCGAGGTCACTAATGAAACTATTAAATAAACAGGTCCTAAGGTCAACCCTTCAAACAATAGATTTCCTCCCACCTGATAATTTCCCTTTCAGCAGAATACATTGTGAGCTGCCCTTTAGGCAGTTCCTTGTTGACCTTATAGTTATACAAATTCTCAGCTTCTGCATATAATGTAACCTTCTCCCCTATGGCTTCATATCAAATGTTTACCTGAAATCCAGATAAAATGCTACATTTTCTTTGTCTAGGAGAGCAAAGAAATATACCTGCTTATTCTTGCATGATTCAGTTTTGTTAAAGTCATACTTCATTTTACATCAGTTTTTATTTCTCTCTACATGTAATTTCTTTTAGAATTTGTTCGAACATTTTGTATACTATTACAGGCAAGGCAGTCGCTAGTTGTCAGTGGGCTTTTTCCACCTTTTCACAAGCAGCAGCATTACATTAGCTATGTTCAACCGAAACCTACTGTGCCAATTTAAAATAATCAGTACAAAAATTATTACCCAGTCCTCAGTTTCTCTGCCAGCTCTTTCACAGTTCCACAAGGGAGACTTGGTCCAGAGATTTCTGCTGCATCTTCAGTTGTGTGTGTTTTCAACTCAAGGGGCTTGCTTTCATTTCCCACCCTACTCTATTTCATTGTTTCTAATAAAAGCAAGACAGAGTTTTGAAGCTGTACCTGAATTACCATTGATTTCTAAACCTTCTAAAACCCCAGTGGGGCTTTACTTTTTCTTCGATCTTATACATATGGTTAACCAGCCCCTTGCTTATTGTCTCAATTTGGTTTTGAAGCTGTGATTTCAGTTTGAATTTCACTGATTCTCACTTTTTAAAAGGTTTTAATACATTCTTTAAAACCGTTATTTACCTCTGTCTGTCCAGAGTGCTTCCCCACAAGTTTATAAAAGTATTTCCTTTGCTTATGATACAGATTCCAGATAGGCTTCATCCATTTGACTTTGAGTGATTCTATGTTTCCTCTGCACTCAGGTCCTTGATTTCTTTTGGGTAGTTCACTAATTTTATACCTTCATTTTTCAGTCTTTATCCATTTGAAATCTAGAACCTTAATCACAAAACTGCCTTTGTTTATCCCCTAAATTATATTTAAACTGAATCAACCTATGATCCACTTGAAACAAGTTTTTATTTCTTATCACTTATAAAAACAAAGTCTAATTAAGGGTGCCCTCTTGTTCAATGAACTTTATCTTGGTTGATAAAGAAAATTGTCTGCTATCACACTCAGGAAAACCTGGACCTTATCCTTAGTATTAATATTTATTTTTCATCCTATATTTTTACATTGCGTAGTAGACTGTACTTAAGTACTCCAAATAGTTTTATCTATGCTATGTGATTGTTTCCTCATTTACGGTCTCTTACAGCATAGCATATAATGTTATTCCACCTCATTTTTCTCTAAAAATACACCTTATCATCACAAAACATTCAGTATCCCTGTTCTCTCATGCTTGACAAAGCATCTTATGTTTTTGGTGAAACATCATTTAAGATCCTCAGCTACACATTCTAATTTGCCGTTTTTTTAGGAGCAATGGGGACATTTCAGTTGCCCCTTATTAATTGCTGGTTTAGCAACCAGACTAGGAACCATCCTTTAACAGTGCCATCACTTGGATTATCACTTTCAGTATTAACCTTCTGTTTTTACTCTCTTCCATTGTTTCTTTTGAAGGCTACGGAAGGTTGATGAGTATATAACTGTTTTATAACCGTGGGTTTTAGGTCTGGACACTGAGAAATGAAGGGCCTGTAGCACATGCACTATTTTGTCCCTCTTCTCAGCACTCCTCAGCTCAGCTCCCTGGCCGGCCCAGGGCTTCAAACCGAGTGACTCCCTCTGGGCTTGGTGGTCATCCTACACTGATAGGCTGCTTCTGCGTTTTGCTCCAAAGTGGCGGCCACTCGGTATGTATAATCCTGTCCTTCTGTTTCTGTATCCTTGTCCCAGATGTCTGTTCCTCAATGGTTGACTACGTCTTCCATCACCTCAGCAGAATACTGAAAACATCCCTGAATTGAGGACCTTTCCAGAGAAAATCAAGTGGAAGACATCATCTATGTCACCTTTAATGCAAGAGACAGTCAGTGGGCCAAAAGATCCCTTTATTTTTATATTATTTTGGATTAACACCACCAGTTATTTGTAATTTCCACCAGTGTGAGAGTTAAGTCAGGGCCAGTGTTTTCAGACCTGAACTAAGATGTTCATTTTTTTCTAAAATATAATATATCAAGCTGCAGACTCTGGATATAAGTTAGAGATGCCATTGGCGTAGCTTCCCTCTCTTCCTCTAATTATTACTAATTACATTTTCAAATAATTTTGATAAACAGGCTACATCCAGCCCCTATATTCAAAGTGCCCTCTGCCTGAACTCTTCAAACCCAGCACAAAAATTTCTGGTACAGTTTACAATACAAATGGTTTATGGAAATAAAGTGGCACTAGGAATGTTTTGACTAACTGTGCCAGTTCAAACCCACATAAGTCATACAATGAATTGTTATGGTTTGAAAAGAGCTGTTTGCATTTTATTTTTTTAAAGCATTAATTAAATGACATATAAAGCTACTAACATCTTAGGTCAGGGATACTGCCAAAATGGACATTATAAAAATGTTCACTTCAGTATTAATTCCGTGTTTATGGGGTGTCTCATGTCTCTAAAACCTCCCTAGACCACTATTAATCATAAACTATCAAGTACATTCATCACATATTTTTCCTGTCATACGCCAAAGAATGTCTTATTAATT
Source organism: Pedionomus torquatus (assembly GCA_013398155.1). Lineage (NCBI taxonomy): Eukaryota > Metazoa > Chordata > Aves > Charadriiformes > Pedionomidae > Pedionomus > Pedionomus torquatus. The sequence continues at coordinate 82,824 of VZRU01008607.1, forward strand.
AAAGGGGTGAAAAATTGGAAAGGTTCCTTTTCTCTCCTATTGTTCTGTAGAAGAGGAAATGATAAAGTTCAAACAGTAAATCTGCTCCTTTCCAGAAAATGTTCTTATTGGGAAAGAGGACTTCAGTCACATTAAAAGCAAAACTGTTTTGCAGTTTGGCCCAAATCTGGCTTGGGCTTCTTGCTCATCTAGTTCTTCTGAACTCAATTCACTGTAAAAGTAGGATTTGGCCTTTTAGCACTTGTGCTGCAAAATCCATGACTGTTATTAAAGGCATTTTAATTAAACCCAGCATTAAAACTACATTTTTCTTTCAAACCGTCTATAACCAATAATTAGCAGCAAGGGGTTTTTCAAACCTCAAAAGAAATTGTTTGGGTGATACGCTATATGTGGTTTATAGATTTAAAATCCCTGGGGTTTTGTTTTCTGGGAAAGAGAAGACAAATCTCTGTTTTAAAGTTAAATGGGTTGAGTTTTCTGTTCATTCCCTACTGGACAGTCGTCCACATCCCCAAGGCTGAGCATAGCCTTAATTCATGACAGCTGTTTTCTTTACAATAGGACTGATTTTTATATAGCTCCATTCATATTTGAGGTGTCCCAAAGCATTTAACAAAAAGTAGTTGGTGCCAGCTTTCGTGGACCACTGCAGCACGTCGGACTTTTGCTTGATGAAGGTTCCTGGGAATTGAGGACCTTCTTGGCTGGTGGCAATGATGTGGATGTGGGGACAACCAGAGTAGATGTCCTGCACTCAGCAGACCCTCCCCCAGCCTGGGAGGCAATACTGACAAGACCCCAATCTTGTTCATGTCAGTTCAGAAAGTACAGCAAAATGCCCTTTCTTTTAATATCTCTGAGCAACTGCACCCTTGGCCAGTTCTATAAGCATCATTCTGCTAAATTTCTATATTTTCTGTGCTTTCTGTCCAAAACGTAGGCTGCCAAACTTCTGCTGCAACAGCTGACTTGCATTCATGTGATTTATTTGATACTTTGATAAAGGTCAGCTCTTTACCACATAGCAGGCTGAGCAGAGCAGGGCAGGTAGGATCCTTCCACCCTCAATGGTGATGCTGTCATTTCACAGAGAAATCCTGGGTTAGTTGCTGCCTAATTATCAGTGCCAGTCCATGCATATCTGCTGAGTTTATCTGGGTCTCTAAGATTAAATATCCATCTTAAACCTTGTCAACAGATCAAAAGTTGCTATTCTACATATCTCATAGTTTAACCACCTCCTTAAAATGGCAAAAGCAAAAATATGCATGTAAGTCTTAAGGTTTGAAGGCATAATAACTCAGACTAATAGGTACCAGAAAAAAATGCCTCTCAAGTGCATATTTACTTCTAATTGGGAGTTCAGAGTAATACAGTAGTTCTGCTGTCAAAGGAGTATTTCACCATGGAAATACCTGAGAACACAGGTAATAAGCTACTTCTGAGCTCACCATCAGGTCCTTGCTATGGCAGGTAGCCACATTGTAGATTAGCTGTACAAGTAAGGGACAGGAGTCGACAGTGAATACCTTTAGAAAGAATAGACCAACCTTTCCATCATCTACATCCATGAGACTTACTAACACAGAGGATTGCCCAGAGACAAATTTGGTTGTCTTCAGATGGTTAACTTATTCAAATCATAATGAAAAAATTGAATTACTCTAGAAAGACTTTTCCCCATGAAAAGGGCACTGTTTAGTAGTATTTTGCCTTTGCAATAAGAAGTTTTTCTACACAGTCAGAGTTGGGTAGGACAAAGTACTCCAGGACAATCACATACAGTTCAAGTTCACAAATGACATCAGAGGTCTGAAACCAATAAACAAGTTACACCAAACTGTGCTCTGGAGTACCATAAACCCAAGGGATCTAAATTACTCCCTGGTGTGATTCTGTGAAATCAGTGAAGTTACACTAGGGCTTTGAAATACTAGGGAGTAGGCTCACCTTCTTTAGATGCCATAGATGGATTCCAGCTATCATGAAACAAAGAGTTTTCAAGAACAGATATCCAAAGGGACTTTTCTACAAAGGAGCTGAAGGGAAGCTTGCATCCCCATTATATGTTAAAAATAAATCAACACGATTAGGGGTGTCATTAAGGAGAGGGTGTCATTAAGGAGAGGGTGTCATTAAGGGGTCTCATGGTGACTGAAGCCACATGTGAGCAAGTAATCATGACAAGGAGGGAAGAAGAAAAGGAAGGTACAATCATAGAATCAGAGAATGTTTAGAGTTGGAAGGGACCTAGAAGATCATCAAGTTCCAACCCCATTGCCATGGGCAGGGACACCTCCCACTAGACCAGGTTGCTCAAAGCCCCATCCAGCCTGGCCTTAAACACTTCCAGGGATGGGGCACCTACAGCTTCTCTGGGCAACCTGTTCTAGTGCCTCACCACCCTCACAGAAAATAATTTCTTCCTAATAACTAGTATCAAGCAGTTTCATGGCTGGAAGAGCCATGATTGTTTCACCTGACCTGATCCAATGTAACACACTTCAAGAATGCAGTAGGGAAAACCAGAAGCAAGAATCAGCTGGGATAAAACAAAGAATAAAGAGTCAAGCTGCTCTGTGCAAACAGGATAAGAAGAAAGCAAGGTCTCAACAAAGGCACATGTAACAGAGCCTTCCAAATACGCGTCTTGCCCAAGGCTGATGGTGTTTTCCAAAAGTCATTTTCGCATTTCCCGTGTTAAGCTGAAGGGTGCAGAATGTACCATTAATCATAAAAGAAGCCACTTTTACTTCCAGGAACAAAGTTGTCCAAGCTTGGCTCAAAGACTGTGAATTCATTTTACTCATCCTCTTGTAGGTAGGTTTTAGTGGGTGATGACATTCATCTGTTGTAGCAAAGGATAAGTAAAATTGTTCATTCCTATTTTTCTCACAGGAAGAAATCCAGATGTGCATTCTTAGTATTATCTTTATCCTTATTCCGAAAAATTCCTATTCACCTCAAAAGCTTGCTTCGCCAACACAGAGTAAGGATCCAGGTCATGTCTTAGTACACAGCAGTTAAATGCTTCAAGCAAGCAAGTGAATGGGAAGATAAATGTAAATAAGACAGAACTCTTACAGCAGGACTCTGTGCTCCTTCTCACTTTCCCCCTCACTTTAATCACTGACTGGTCCTTCAGGAAAAATCTTCATATTTTTGATCTCTTTGGGTGGAGTTTGTCCCACTAACTAAAATCTGATCATCCCAATCTAAGCTCGTCCTTCAAAATCTCTCTATAGAAAGAAGTAGCCGTGTCTGGAGGGTGAGTCACCCCATCTGAGCATGGCCACAGAAGATAGCTGGGATATATTGCCCTCTGGGGGTGCTTATTTTTCTCTAGTGCTTATAAGAGATACTTGGATAATTCTTAGATCTGCAAAGCTGGACAAGATGAATCCCAAACTTTCTAAGCAGATCTATAAATACGATTAAGTGAAAAATACAATCTTTTTTTTTGTACATGTGCTATATGTACTTTTCTGTCCTTTCCTCCCCTTTTCTTGTCTTCTCAGCTCTCTGGTGCTTAAGCTGTAGACCTGGGGGAGAAAGAAAAATATGCTGATTGCCTCCTAAAAAGTTATGAGGTGCAATCACACAACAATCTGCGTCATTCACAGCCAAGCACATACATTGTTTAGTATCCGTTAAAAAATTATAGTTCTCTGCAAAGTGCCTTTCTCCCTGTTGTACGTAGAAATAGGAGACTGTCTTTTTGTGTTGTTTGGGGCCTTATCCAGGTACATTAAGCTTTCTAGTCTCCTCAGTGTTGCTTGCAGACTTAAGCATTCAAGGACCTTGTAGTAATAACCTCTACAGGCCACAGAACGCAGAAATACACAGTCCTACAGCTTGATAGCCTTTTAAACTAAGATCATAATCTTATTCATTATGATTAATCTTAAATCCCGGGAGGAAAAGGCAAAGGGCAAAGCAGCAGAAGTCTCACTGTTTGCATCTGTCTCTGCTGGTGCACTCCAGCCCTTCACTTCCTTGGCATCTAAGCCCCTACAGAAATCAACCTCAAGTCCCACTGAAACGAGCTGGCAGGGGTGTCCCTCAGCGTCTGCTACCAAGCACTCTCAGAGGCACTGCAGAAGATGACACAGACTTCTGGTCTGACTGAGCACTGATTCTCTTACTCTCTGCTGCGTCTAAATTCTGTTGATTCGGGGCTTAAAGGTGCAGATCATGATTTACACCTACTGTCTGTGAGAGACATGTTCTCCCTTCACACTCTATAATTAAAATAATTCTTCTAGTGTAAGGCTACGGCTCTGGATTAAGCCCAAGCAGGAGCCAACATCATGTGGTAGAACGTAATTACCTTGCTGTCAGCTGTGCTCTGCTGAGCATCTGGTCATGGATCTTTCAGGATGAAGCTCCAAGTTAATTACAAATACCATCAGGATTGCAGTGTAGCCTAATTGCACTTACCTCCTAAACATTGTTTAATCAATTTTGAAATCCTAATCTACACATCATAAAGTTTATTGGTCATGTTAATTGGCTAAATCTGTCAGTGGAAAGATGGAGTGAATTGGCTAATTTAACTAGAGAATAGAATTTAAAAATCCAATGACAGATAATCCTGTTGTTGATGTCACAGACTTCTACTCTATCCTTTTTCTTTTAAAAACATTTTTACAATTAAGCTTGATTATATAAGACTGATTATTCTAAGGCTGATTACTTTCAGCACTGCAGAGAGAGCTTTTCCACTCTCTCTCCTTCCAGTGAAGTGTGGCAGAGGCAGCATTAAATGCAATTGTGGATTCAGAAATGTTTATGGTAGGCAGAGCCTTCAGATTAGCATGACACATGGAATTTGTGAGCTGTTAGATTCGATTTCAAAGCATTAGGCTAGGATTTCACATTTTGTTTTTATAAAATGCAAATAGACTTCAGTTGCTTTGTTATTAAGATGGATTTGAAATGCTAGTCAGGGAGCAGATATGGAACACACACTCGTTACACAAGTCTTGCTTCCTGCAATGGATTTTTTTTTTCTCTTTTCTTTAGGATTTCTCCCAGATGCTAAGTAAACTGCTACTGTGAGATGGGCCAACCAAAAAGCCATTCCTCTCACTAACAAGGGAAAAAGAGGTAGGGAGTGAATTAAGTGAACTCAGAACGAGGGCACAGAAAGTCTTTTCTGAGAACAAAATTGAAGGAAGGAAAGTCCAGTACACCCTGGCCACTGAGGGAAAATGGCTGGTGTACGCAGAGCTCCTCCGTGTTAGAGCTTAAGGCAAATGAGCTACCTTGTCTGGCAGCAGGCATCTTTATTGCTACTGGTGACCATATCATGGCTTCTAGAGCTACACTGTTGGTGCAGGTAAAGATGAAGGATCCCACTGTTCATGTCACAGGCAAGCCAGGGAGCCTGTGTTGACTATCCTGAACGTCTACGGTTGTGAGGAGAGGACCTACTGGTAAATGTGCATGACATCTGAAGGTCTCCCCAAGGTCAGGTTAGCTGCATCTCCCAACAGCAGGCCTCGCCGTGGGATTCATGCACTGCAAGAAGGCATTCAACAGAGGATGTTCAGCTGCAGTAGTGAGCAAACACAGCAGGTCCCTATCCTGCCAAACGGATCTCCAAGTCTTCCCACAAGCAGCTGATAGACAGTCAAGCAGCTGCAAGGGCAAGAGGTAGGGAGTTTCCAGGTACTCCTAGATTACGCCAGAAGAAGAGGGTGGAGTGGCCTTTACAGTTATTCTAGGCTGTCATCAGATTTCCAGCCATCAAACTGCAAGCTAGACCTCAAACATCTTTTAAGATTTCAAGTTGGCTTCTAACTGGAGTCTATGAGGCAAAAGCTCGATCTGACAAATAACCCAATAACTCAGTTTTCTAACAAAAGAAAGAGACTGACACATGCTATAAAGAACAATTTCGTGGTTGTAACTTTTAGTCTTAGTTTTTGCCAAATGCTATGGGCATGCATGCAAACATCTGTGGATTTCCAGGAATTTGCAGACACCTCTCAGCGTCCCGGATTTCCCATTGTAATGCACAATAAACAGGAAAGGTAGTATGATCACTTGAATTTCTTTTTAAAAGTGCCTATAAACAAGAGAACAAAACACTTAAAAAAAAAAAAATGCTCTCTGCATACTTCAGACAAATGTGCTGGATAAAAAGGCAGAACCAGCCGATAGGATTTGCTGGTCCACACCGACATGTTTGCAGTGATCTGTGCATAGGTTAGGAAGGAAGCATGACTGAGCGTTTCTATGGAGATTAGAGAGAACAGGTCTTGTTTCCTAGGCATAGCCTTAATTAGCAAATGCTCAAAGTTAGGAAGATCTGTTGTTTTTACAAGGACGTTTTGTTCCAGCACTGGTGGAGTTTTCCTCCCTTTGCTCAAGCTGCAAGAGGCTCGGAAGCCAAAGGAGTCCAGGGTGAACAAGAGCTTTCTGTCTCCTTACATCCACGATACCTGCCTGAGAGGTACCAAGCTGCAAAGAGACCTGGAGTCTGAGGCTGATGCTTTGTAACAGCAGAATCAGGGGAGATTTCCCCAGAATGAAATGCATCCTCTTTAATTAAAAAGGGAGATTTATCAGAATAGAAATGAAGCTTGCAGGATATATTTCCTTGGCCCTCCCCAGAGATTATGAGAAAGAGAAGAGTGGGCTAAATGAAATGTAGTCTGATACATCTCTATGTTTGTAGATACTTTTGGAAACATGCAGAGATCTATGTACAGAAATATCCTGTAAAGGTAGGAACAGAGCCCTGGAACTTGCTTCATTTAACCAACATTTAGTTATCTGCTTGTAACTCAGTCTAATCAGTTTGAATTGTGCTGGGCTGTAGCAGGTGACCCAAGGGAAGAACTTTCCCCTGAAGCCCTGACGTGAATTCCCTGCACCTCACAGAGCGGAGACAGCGTGTCCTTAAACCTGAGCAATTCTGCTTCCCACTTCAGCCGTGGTTCATTAAACCACTTTCTGATGCTGGTTCAGGATGGAATTGGTTATGTTGGACTGAGACCTATTTACAGACAAAACTCCATTTCTCCATTTTCCCTTTCACTGGAGATTTACATCCCCAGTCTTTAGCTTGAGTCTTCCGTCCCTTTGCCTGTGCTTTAAAGGAGGTGCTTACTCAAAACTTGATTCCTAACTACTTTTTATAGTTCCAAAATGCAAGGCAGATTCTGCTCCTGAGCACTGAACTAACATTTTAGCAGAATGGGGCTGAATTCCAGTACTCAAGTGAATTAGAGAGATGTATATGTAGAATCATAGAATCATAGGAACTGTTTTCATGCTCTCTTTGAAGGGTGCTTGGACCAACACACAGTCTCTTTTAGCTGTCCTGTTGTTTCTCCTACACTTCATGCTTAAACTGAGATATTTAAAAATATTGGTATTAAAAGTCTGTGATGGCTCTTATTGTTATTTCAAAAGTCTTACCTCTCCAAAGTTTTCATATTCAGCCAAGTGTGACAGATACAGATGTCTTAAAGAAAAGATTATCCTCAACCTTTCCTTCTGCTTCTTGGCTGCATTTCCCAACCTTTTTTTTCAGAGAAATGTAGTATTTCAAATATCTCACAGAAAAAATATGACTCCTCCTGGACTCCTGAGGCTGCTCTCACAGGTTGCCTGTGGATGTTACTGCTTCTGGAAAGGAGGTGTGCAGTAGGACCATGCTGGCTGACCCAGCATCAAGATGTGTCTTGCACCCGAATGCCTCGGAACCATCCATCTCTAAGGGGTGGGTTTGGGCTTCATGGCAGACCACTCAAAAGCTAGAGCAAGTAAGCTTCTCTAGCCATGTCCTTTGGCCCTGAGACTGATTAAGTGACAAGAATATTTTTAACTTCAGCTTTTCAGCTTGGTTTGTATCCCTCTACTGCTTTTGCTGTCCTCTAACAGATAAAAGTCACCATCTGTGAAGGTCTGTACAGCCAGGATCCAGATGCCTGCTAATGTCCCATTCCTGATATCCCTTAGCTAGGGATCAGTGCTCTCTTGTACTCTAACAGTTGCTGGCCCTGGAATGCAAGTAACTTCCCCGCCTCTTTTATGGGGCTCTGAGGAGAAGGCCTGTTGCAGGATGATAACATTTAGCAGGATTCCCCGGAGGCATTGCAGTCACAGGCGCCAAGTAAATGACCCACCACGCTCCTACTTGTATGATAAGGAACGTTACCAGGGCACTTTGCAGCCTGTTTTAATATTACCTCTTTCGCCTCCTCCTGCTTTTTTTAAGGCTGCATGGCTTGGCTTCACGGGTGGTGGGTGGCCTGTACAGGGCAGGAGAAAATGCATTAGAATAACAGGGCTCAATTCCACGGCCACCACAGATCTTATCAGCTGTGGAGCCAGAGCAGCAAGCTCTTAAGCTAGAAAATCTTACTGTTTTACTAGTGTTTAAGCATAGGTGGGAACTGCTTTAAGTTCTTGTGGTTCACACTTACCATTCAGAGGTGCACAGGACCACAGCACCACGGGCTTGTGCCCAATGGACGTAAAACCCTACAAAAGAAGAGAGGGTGGAGTTTCATACGCATTTTCTGCCCTGAGGTGCAGAAGATTTTGCCCTGGCTGCATGAAGGGGCCGTTTTGTTAGCTAGGAGGAGGTGGTAAAGAGGAAGTCATTTGATGTGTGGCAGAGGATGTGCGCAGCACCGATTCACAAGCATTTTCCATTTGCTCTTTCTCATGCTGTGCTTCTGTTGGTTTTTTTTTTTCTTTGTTTATCACAGGTGCAAGACCTTGACAGTATGTCTGTAAATACAACTGTTGTCTGAGTCGGATGTCAAATTCAAAGAAACAAGACGGCAGACTTTGGTAGATTTCATTGGTAGTAATACTGCAATAAGGACAGTTAGCTCTGTTATTGTGTAAACATATGATAGCTGACGTTTAATAAGAGAGCTCAGGGCGAGAATGTAGCATCTCAGCACACTTGTGTCCTGTAAACTGGATTACATCTTCCAGAAAACTGTCTTTCATTAAAGAAACTGCAATAGGCTGCTAAGCACATGTTTCCACCCAAAACAAAGGCAGCTCAGGAATTTGAATACTGTGGGAAGCTGGGTTTTGTCTGGGTATTATTTGAGGAAAGGAATATGTGTGGGTGGGTGAGAAGCAGTTCAGGTGGGGAAGGAAGGAGACAGTCTGTGGGAAACAGGCAGCGAAGGGGAGCTGCGGCAGAGCTGAGCTGTGCGGGTGCCTGTCCTGGGAGAAGCTGAGGTGCAGGAGAACTGGCTGGGAAAGATCTGCTGCTGTGAGAAGTTGCCTCCGGTTGTTCGCATCCAACCGTCTTTATGAGAACAGACTCTCTATATTGTTCTACATAAAAAGAATTGCATCAAAAATGCTGGTCTCTGCTATTAATATCTTCACTTGGAAAAAAATTGTAAGGAAGGGCCCGAATTTTGTACAGCTGGAATGGTGCGGGGTTGCCTTTATTTTAGTGTGGCATATTTTCTAATAAAGCTTTTGTTTATTCCTTTTCCCTCTCAGTTCTTACTTGTTGTTCCTGCTGTCTCTATTTCTCAGGAGAGGCAATAGGTCTCAGAGTAGGCATCCTGTCACCTCAAGGAAGCCTCCTCTCTAGCACAAAAAGTGAGGTCCTCTCTGAGAGCAGAACTTGAACCCACCGTGGGGCTCAGCTCCCTTATGTTAAGAGCTGATGTGACACCTATAGAAGAGGCTGAGTTTCAGGTACTTAACACTCACCCATCCAAATCGGTGTGAGAAGTCTACCTGTCCAGCTGGCTGTTCATCTGTGCTTCTGATGAATCCCTTTGGCTTAGATGAAAGGTGTTCAGAGGGGAGATATCAAAGCAAAGGTTTATGAGAAAACAGCAATGCTTCCCAGTTGGAAAAAATCCCCAAAGTCCTGGTGATTTGATCAGGATGAACTTGGAGTTCTTGTAGCAAGTGGGAGCATGGCACACTCTTTGCATGTTGCTGCCAGGCACTGACCTGGACAAGGTCCTTCTAGTCTAGAAGTGCATTTATTGAACTCCCCTTACTTCTTCTCACACCTGAACAGGCCTCTGGGGTTGTTGATGATATCATACTGTGTCTGGGGAGCTTTTCTGTACAGAACTGACTGTCCTCAGCCCTGGAAGGAGAGTGGCTGTCCGCAGTCAATGAGTAGCCAGAGGTTCAGAGGCACCTCCTAGCACAATGGTGGCACAATCCAGCAAAGGAGAGCTCTACAGATGTTATCCTAAAATGAGCAGCTATCTCATAGTGAAAAAACACCTGTTCAAGAAAATAACAATGATCCGGAAATTCAGCCAAAGTAATCTGAAAAGAATTGATCAGAAGACTCTTATCATTCTGGACTACTCTATAGTAGGTAAGGCAAAAAAAAGTAATATGGAAAATTCACAGAGCAAGGTTCACACTGCAGCCCATAACCACAACTCTTTAGACAAAGTATGCTCTGACTTGAAAAGTAATTTATATAGAAAAGTCCCTCTGGACCCCTCCCTCCTACCTCTCTGAGTCCTGATAATGTTCTGGGAGGTGTCATACTTTCTGCTGAGATGTTTAAAGCAAATCTAGTCGCTAGAGAGGTCACCTACTAATGGAGATGCCGTTTTACTGGCCTTCTCTAATTGCAACCAGCAGTCAATTCATTGCCATCTTTCCGAGTCTCTGGCTGCAACCAGCAGAGAAAATAAAACAGCAGCCACTGAGATTCAAAGAGCTGTGTGCAATCTGGATTGTGCATTTAGGTGGTGTTTATTTTAAAAAGCTATTATCTACCAACTGCTCATAAACTCTGTTCTGCCCTGCAAGAATCTTTGTACTGTGTAATTGTCTTCTCTCTCTCTAAATGCACATTCCACTGGCTTGAATTAGCTGCTAGCTTGTAGTGATTATGGTCATCATTCATCTAGAACAATTCAAATCAGATTTGGTAGTGGTGACATCAGCTACATACAAGTAGTGCCTGTACAGTAGGGGCATATTGCCCTAAACCTAGGCCAAACCTGTCTTCTGTTTTCTTCTGGTGCCTTCCGAAGCATAGAGCTTATGCAGGCAAGCCTTTCCTTTGTCCACTGCAAGCAACGTGTACTGTAGTTAGTGTCATTTGGGACCTTAATTACCATTCTAAAAACTGTGTCGCTGTGCATACACACTGAAATAGGCTTTCCGTTTAACCCGGCACATTTACAGAGAGGGTACGTTGTATCTGCTGTGTCTGTGGACTTCTCCTTCTTAACATCTGTGACGTATTATGTGATGTTTCTCCTGGCTCTCCAGTAAACAGAAACTATATGAAGGTTCCACGTTGGTGCTCCCTTGGACCTACCTAACACTAGCCCTGATGCTGAGGTTGGAGAACTACTGACGAAGTAAACTATTGATGTAACTTGCATATAGAAGATTTCTAAGTTCATTCAAACAATGATAGTCATAGCTGATTTTTTGGTGAGATACTGTATACTCAATTTTGAGTGTATACACTCAAAATCTGCAGGAAATGTTGGCAAGCCTTCATAGGATACTGGCTTAAATATCTTAGCACATAGGTGGGAAAGCTTTCTTATTATGAATATTCTCTTTCTTAATTTGTCGGCTGTGTTCTGACAATTTGTATGCTGAATAAGTCAGCAAAATCAGGAAAAGATCTTTCCGAAATATTTGTTCTCTCATCGTGCAGCAAAGCAAGTCAATGTTGCTGAATTGATGGCACCTGTCTGCAGTACAGCAAAAGTATTTGCAGAATATCATAGAATCATAGAATCATCCAGGCCAGAAGGGACCTCCACAAGGTCATCTAGTCTGACCTCCCTGCAGTCACAGGGACACCCCCAACTAGACCAGGTTGCCCAGGGCCTCATTGAGCTTCACCTTGAATATCTCCAGGGAAGAGGCCTCAACCACCTCCCTGGGCAACCCGTTCTAGTGTTCTACCACCTTCAGAGTAAAGAAATTTTTTCTAGTATCCAACTTAAATCTACCCTTCTCCAACTTAAGTCCATTGCCCCTCGTCCTATCACAGCAGGCCTTTGTGAACAGACCCTCCCCAGCCTTCCTGTAGGCCACCTTTAGGTACTGGAAGGCTGCGATTAGGTCTCCCTGGAGCCTCCTCTTCTCTAGGCTGAACAGCCCCAGTTCCCTCAGCCTGTCCTCGTAGCAGAGGTGCTCCAGCCCTTTGATCAGCTTTGTGGCCCTACTCTGGAACCACTCCATCAGTTCCATATCCTTTCTAAATTGAGGGCTCCAGACCTGCGCACAGTGCTCAAGGTGGGGAATATCTCACAATTTTCAAAAATTCTACTCATAATGAAAAGGTTTCTTCTTGGAGGTCTGCACAGTAAGAAAAACTTCTGGATCACATTTTCATTTGTGTCAATCTCAGTATCAATAACAATAGCCATTAGAAGTAGGTCCCAATTTTTATACGAAGGAGGCAAGGAAGCCCTGTCACCAGAGTACTGTCCGCACTTGAGTTCACCAGTTCTTAGAGGGTCAAAGTTGCACTGGTATACATCTTAAACCCTCCCATCTCAGTGTTCCTTGTAACAACTGAAGGAATGGTATTAATCCTTTGCAGTGCCAACATTACAAATATATGAAGAATGATCATGGTAGAAAGATGATTTTAATAGTCTATGCATGGTAGCGGAGGAGAAACTGAGAGTGAACTGAGTCTAGTCTTAAGCAGGGTAGGCAGGAAGAGAACAAGGAAAGAATGGATATGGATACAACAGTGCAAGTGATAGATTTGGAGTGAGAAAAGTTATATTTATATGCTTTAGAAGTATGTTTTTTTAACACACACCATCATGCAGAACCATTTGAATCTATTTTCTAAAAATCTGCTTACTTAAAAAATTTATTTGAAAGATTTTTAACACCTTTCCAGTAGTGAACTGAAAACAGGATATCTCTCTCAGTATCCAAAGAAAAGGGCCTTTCCACATGTGTGTAATAGTACTGAACAAAATTCTGTTAACCAGTCTCTGTTAAGTAAAAATCAAAGTAAAGACCAAGTTTTTTTTAATTTATATGACTGAGCCAAGTTTAGCTTGAGTATTTCTTGAGAAAAAATTTCCATTGTCAAAGAAATAAAAAGCTGGATGTCCAACTCTTTTTTGTCTTGCTGCAATCTATTCACATAATTAGGGAGGCCAATTTCTCATTTGTGCAATGAATTTATACAGAGCAAAATGACAACAGCAGACCTTTAAAATTCCAGCTGTGAATTTCCTCTTTTCTGTTGGCTTATATCAGAGCCAGGAATATATGTCCTGCAGCTTTTTGATTTACAAGAGTGATACCTTCCGCAAAAGGCCTCACTTAAGTCTGTTTACAAGGCTGAGTTTACTCAGGTAATTCAAACAAGACAAGTCTGGTTTTCCATCGAAGACCATTCTCCCAGGAAGCAGAAGCAAACCCGCCCAACCAAGCTAAGTCAGCACTCACAAGTGCTCTTATCAGCAAAATGTTGTCGTACAGCATCAGTCAGAGAATAGGCAGCCATACAGCACTGTAATAAAAAATGTATTTGGCACTTTCTGGACTATTTACCATTTTATTGAATACCACACTCCTTTGAATGACGACTGCAAATTCCGGGGACAATCCAGCCCACTCTCTCTTCACGACTGGAATTTTAATGGCTCCGATAAGAGGCCACCATCTTTCATCAGATATTGTGGTGTTTATTTTAGCTTTTTGCCTCTTTTGTGGCAACTGTGTCTGCACACAAGCCTGGGGTATCAACCGTTGACAGTCAGTCCTTTCAGAAGCCTCACCAAGGCACTTGAACCATCCATTACACAGGGCAGCATGAGATAAATTTATCAGAAACAGTTGCATGGGCCTTCAGCAAAGGAAGTGGTGTGCTCTGAGTATTTTTTGCAGGCTTGGTTGGGAGCACAAACAGGACCAAACAATGGAAAGATTTGGTTTGCAAGAAGAGACTGTTCCCTCATGCAGTTTTGCTTTGAGTTTCATCAGTGCCAAGTGAGTCCACTGTGAACCTAGTGCCTCTGTATGGACATGGATGTGTGGATGAAATGAGTGAAAGACTCCATTATGTTTAACTTCATTTTACTTTTACACTTCTCAACGTTTCACTTCCTAGAGTTTAAAGCACCAAAAGTTGATGTGGCCATCTAAACTTACACTCCACTTGTAGCCCAGTTCAGGACATCGAGACAGAAAGAACAATATCCACAGATCCTTACTTTTACAATCACTGGTCGCAAGTCATACTCTTCGTAAATTTTGACATTTCAAGCCCAATAGCTGAACTGTCGCATATCAATGTGTGTTTTCTTCTTTCATAAACAGATGTTCATTACAGTCCATTTTGAAAATCAGTTTCTGTAACTCTTTAAAGATACAAGAGAAATACTGTAATGGGTAACTCTAGAATGTCCTGATGGATTTGTCACAAATTTCCTTCAACACATCTATCAGTGCTTCCAAAGACTACTGCCTAGACCTTCAACTATCAGACCTCTTTCTCAGTTAAACACCCAATGCTTGGCATCAAAAATATGTATATACTCATTATTTTTTGCAGTACAATTTGTGTGTCTGCATCTAGAAGAGAGGTGGAGCAAATGTTCATGGCAGGTAAAATGCTCCTTGGGAAAAATGTTCTCCCAAGATGCTAGTTGGAATTATCTTGTGTTGCTTGGTGGATGGTATCACATTGCCCTGGAGTGGTTCCTTCTCTGAACATAAATCCAAAACTTCTCAGAACAGTAAACAGGCCCTTTTTTAAAACCCTACCATGCTAAAACAGATGCAAAATTTCCCACAGCCCCAGTGGGATGTTCTTGAAGTCCACAAACAGGCTCATGGCCAAGAGGTATGATGCAAAGATGGGGCTCAGATGGGTCTGACTAGATATTCTCAGAGGTTGAGTGTTTTGCCTCAAGGAGCTTCCATGTGGCATGTCTTTAGACCTTTTAAAGTTCATGGAGCATTATCACTTTGGAACACTTCTACAGAGCAGCGGTAGCTCTGACAGGGTCAAAGTGCCTGGCTTGGCTGAAAGTGGCCTCCCCCCAGTACTGATGAAAGCCCTTCATGGCCACCACATGTTGGAATATTCCCCCACTGCCCCTGACCCTGGCAGCTGAACCCTGAGGAGAGTGCACTCGGGGCCCCGTCAGCCAGATATTCGAGTCTCCTCAAAATTAATAGCAAGCGTGTTGCTAAATCCTTGGGAAAATTCTTGAAAGGAGAACTGGAGGCTTGACACCTCATTTCCATTGGCTTTGAATTGCAATTCGTGTCCTAGCTGCTCCTTATGCCTTTGGAAAGCTCAGCCCATAAAGGTTAGAATTTCCCAATGACCCTAAGAAAATGCAGAACTCATGCAAACACCTACATTTCTGTGGTCCCCTGGAAATTCTCTATTTGTTTTGCTAACAATTTTTGTGATAATTTATGTTTTCCGAACACTGGCATAGAATTCTTAAGAAAAACATAATCTGCTTGATTTTCCAGGTGTATTTGAGCATTCGGTACGTGAGCCATGAACTCTGGAGAACACTCCCCTAAGATCAGCAGGACTGGGTCAGACTCTGAGGAGCGCACTGTGGGATGGGGGACGCACCTCAGGTTAATGACTTGCAATTGCGTGCAGCCTTTCCTGAAGCTGCGCCTGTAGTTAATGGGTATCAGAACTCAGTGAGACTATTCAAATTAGCTCAATTTCTCGATGATTTATGGTGTACGTTTCTGACATCCTTGGTTATTTATCTGTCCTCCTAGTATTGCTAGCCAAAGCAAAGAGGGGAGAAACAGATGCAGAAATATTATGTTTGAGCAAAGGGTCAGATGTTTTCAGAGACAGTACAAGTTGGATAAAAGGGTACTAAAGGACCTGAAAATCAGAAACCTAGCACAGACATCAGTCCAGTCGAGAGTCAAAGAAACTGAAAGACCCTTTCCTCATTCTCTTTCAACACTGAATCATTTCCTGACTCTGGAAGATAGATTCTGTTCATTTAAGTAGTTTTCCAGTGAGTATTTTATATTGTAGAATGGAAGTTTTTTACGATATGCCACTTACAACTTTTCATAACCCTAAAAAGTTAGGGTTTTTTAGTAGGAGAAAACCCACTTCAGACACAGCGCTTGCAATAAACGGGCCAAATTCTGTTCTCAGTTACTGCTATGCAACCCTCATCCTTAGTGCATGTAATAACTAAGCTTAGTAGAGGTAGTGGATTAAAAACCTGGGGTTCCAAAATCCACCCTCAGATGCATGTGTGTGGCTAGGACTGAAATCAATGGGAGTCCCATGTGTACATCCAGGGTAGACTTTGGCTTGTGATTTTTATTGTTTGCGCTATTGGATAAAATTGATTCCAGCGTTATGTTTCTCAGTCAGAGTTATTTCTACATCATCATGCATCAAAATGTTGGCTTCAACCTCTTCTTCTTGATGGTAGCTTTGAGGAGTATTTGTTTTCTGGTTAGTTTGGGCCCAGCATTAATCATTCTCAGGCTTCCTCCAACCTTTTTTTTATTATTTTACTGATGGCAGATTTAACTGTTGGCTCACCTTTATTTCCAAAACAGATGAATTTTATTAGTCTCTAATATTAACCAGATCCAGCTAGTTGATAGAGTTAAACCAATGTGGGCCAGACGCTCAGCTGGTGAGCTACAACCCCATTAATTTGGGTACTCTGTCTGGGGGAGTCTGACAGGGTGCCCAGGAAGGAGGAGAGCCCCATCTCACAGGTGCAACCATGTAGAGCTGAAGGTCAGTTTGCTGGGCTCCCTCAGGTGCTCTGAATTAGCACAAAGAGTCCTATTAAACCTGCAGTTTTGTAACCAGATGAAAGGTGATTTTTTGGGGGGATGTTTGTTTTTCTTTTAATAGCTGGAGCTTAGAGCTTTAGGAGAAATGTGCTCCATAGAATGAGTTGGGTTGGAGAGGACCTTTAAAGGTCATCTAGTCCAACTCCACTGCAATGAGCAGGGGCATCTTCAACTACATCAGGTTGCTCAAAACCCTATGTTTCTTTATGTTGGTAATAGGCTGATTCTGAATGAGACAGTGAAAGCTTTAGCAAGAAGTTGGGGGCTGTTCTTGAAATAGTAGCTTAAATCTCTTGTTTTCTAGCTTTGAAAATTGGGCCAGTCTCTAATCTAAAAGCTAGGCAAGAGATTCAGAAACAAGGGCAATCTCATGAAGATGGGGTGTTTCTTCTTGTTTTGTTTTTTTCTCTTCTGCCTTTCTTAGGGATTGAGAATTGCAGCTCGAGTGTGGGTCTAGGTCCAGAGGAAACCATCGTGCTGTGTGGGCACTGCAGTTTGCAAGGCTCATGTAAAGGCTCATGAATGAAAGGCTAAAGTGGCAAGGAGAGGAATTTCTCACTGCCACCAAGAAGGCTCGTGGACCTTCTGTGGAAGAGGCAGAAAGATGTGAGCTTTTAGGGTCACCTTCTCTAGCAGCTTCAAATGCAGAAAAAAAGATACAGTGCTACCTCTTTCATTGCCTCTTTATTTCAGTAGTTGTTATTGGTGCAGCCAACTTCTGAGTGTTCATTTGTGCATTTTGAAGCAGGACAGACAGACTGGGATGCTTTTGAAGCAGACATAAAGCTTACTCAAATTAATTACAATGGATTTAAGGACTCTCAATTCTCAAGTAATTCTGAATTTTAGGATTGCAGGAGGATTTTAAGCTGGAGGACCCTTTAGGAGTTCTCTGAGCAAGAATGTCTTGCTCAAAGCAGGATCACCCATTATCTGGATATTTGGAAAAAATAAAACAAAGATAACTGGAAATCCTAAACATAAGCATGACTTCTCTTAGAGCTCACATGAAAAGCATAGTACTCAATCTCATGTTTTTATTTATATTTCTGTCTCTAGTAGTTGTTTTCAGAACAACTTGCAGGACAGACAACAGTCTCCAATTTGAACAGTAAACTAGTGGTTCTCATAGCTTCTATGTGCTTGTTACCTGCACTCAGGAAGCCTAAAAAAAAGGCAGAGAACTCATTTGTCTTAGGGTGCAGGGTCTGCAAATTGCTGAGGCAAGGACAGGTTCTGCAGCCATGCACAGCAGTTATTTTGCTGTCTGTAGCTGTTTTTCCATTTTCCTTGAGGTTTACCAGTAGCGAAAATGTTTGTGATGTGGAGATTAATTCCTGCAGAATAAATCACAAGCACATCTGCAGAGAATGGTTTCTCTCAGAGTGGCCTTGGCTGTGGTACACATGACAATTGCCGTATTTCTTGGGAAAGACAATACCCTCTTTTAATTTTCCCAGTTTATTATGAGTTCTTTGCTGCGTGCCTTGGTCTGTTTGTGTAATTTCTTATTGACCTTTGTCCACAGCTTGTGAACTGAGCTATGAGGTCAGATCATGGACTTCTGGGGAGAACAAAAGGCACTTTACATGGAAGAGCTATATGTTGGTTTGTTTTTGTCATGTGAACGTGGCAGCAATGTGCTTCACAACTGAATTTGGTACCCCTGTGCCAAAATGCTGTCATATTAGCATATGAAGAAAAGACCTCAAGAAAAGAGATAAAATTTTTGGAGAGATTTGAGACAGTCAGGGCTGTTGACTCAGGCGTATGCAAAAATTGGCCACAAAATTACCAAAAAATGTAGCCTTAGCTCAAAACTTTTAATGTTTTATTAAGTTCTGATTCAAATAGTCTTGCTCACCTGCCACATTGCGTACTGTTAACGAAGGACTGTGGTAGGAAGAGGAACTGGTCTGTGAGATATCAGGTGCAGCCGCTATCATCATATTTATGCTGTTGTCCAGAGGCTCAGGGTAGCACTGTATTCCCTTCAGAGTACAAACCAGAGCCATCCTTGAACTAGCCATCCTTGAACTAGCCTCATCATTTAAGATACCAGCTCACCACATCCAGAACACTTACAGTGTTTTTAAGGAGTTTATCTATAAATACAATGCCCAAAGGGTGTTCCTTTTTTTTTTTTTTTTTTTTTTTCAAATATTATCAGGGAAGTGCTTTGAGATTTTTGTTTCTAACCTCAGATGTTTTCTAGTGCCTAGTACTCCAGATGTAGTAGCTGACACTGTACTAGAATGGCCAGTTTGGACCTTTTAAGGAATCTAGCTGTACTTCTGTGTTCAGAGCAGGTTAGTGGAGAAGAGTTCTACATATTCTTATACCTTTGTTTATCTCAAAATATCTCATCTAATAACATTTACAATTGAGTGATATAATAATGTTCATCTGCTTTAAAATTCACCTAAAAATTATTAAAAAAAAAAAAAAAAAGAAAAGAGAAATATGCATTACTTGAGCAAATTAAAAACAGGGTTGCTATTCAGCTGAGTCTTAGCTTGATGCCAGCATTACTCAAGCAATGACAGATTATATGGGCCTTGATTGTATCTTAGAGAATTAAGTTGCCCAAAGCTTTCTCTTTATCCTCCATCAATAGGGAATGAGAGCTCAGGGCTGTATAAATAATGCCAAAGGAAATGCCGCCTTGGGCAGTGTAACTACATTATTTTTAACCTGGGAAACACATTGTGTGTACATGGATAACCAAGCCTTCTCAAAATCCCATGGATAAGCATTGCTGTTCTGTCGCCGCACATACTGGCCCGTCACTGGGACACATGTAGAGAGAAACGAGTAACTGGTAGCACATACCATGTGTATGAGCAGATTTCCCTGCTGTGGTGTAATTCTGTCACTGTCAGGCTCTTTTCAGTTCTCTTTAGAAGAAATCCGGGAAATCAGATGGATTTTAAGCCAGTAGACTGATTACACAGCCGCCAAGTCATAAGGGCAAAGCGCTCCATAACTATCCTCAAGAATCCATTAAAGCCGTGCTGAAACACGATCTACCACTGATTAAAGGGGATTAAAAGGGGGAGAAAGAGCNNTTTTTTTGAGTTGTAATGCGCTGAATGAAAGAGATCCATAAATGAAGCAGGGAGTTCTGAGAATGAGCTTGTCCTTGCAAAGGTTTTATTTCAGCTTCGCTGGAAGAAACTGCACCTGGACTCTTCCCATCAGCTCCATGGGAATCTGATCGATTTTATGGGTTTGTGGGGAGGATGGGGAGGTTAACGTTTTTAATGGAAAAATACTGACAACTGTATCAAATGCTGCTGTTAATTCGAAACACTAGCAATGTCTTTCCAAGTAATGTTTCACCTTAATTGCCTTAGGGAATAATTTAGCTGTAATTGGAGAGTAGCTTAAAGTTATGTGCATTTCTGAAACTCAAGAAGGAAAAGGAACGTGGCAAGGAAGAAATGCCCATCCATTGAGTCTATAGGGAAACCATTAACTCGGCAAAAACAGAGGTGAAAGTTCAGTGATTGAGCAAGCTGGCAGCACGGAGTCAGAGAGTAGGAGGATGGTGAAGAGGGCAGTGAACCAGCCTGATCTTCTGAGACAGCATTTCCAGTGAAATCAGTGTCCTACACAAAGGAGGCTGGTGAAGTACAGCAGAAGCATTTGTCAGAGAAGACAAAAAAGAGAGATGAATGGGGTAACAAAGAGGCCCCTAGGAAAGTTCAGTGAATTGTGAGAGCTCACAAAAGACACGCAGGGTTGAATGAGGATACTGAAGGAAAGTGATCCTAAGTCATGTGTGCTCTTCTTGCAAGGTACAATCAGCCCACCAGGATGTCAGCTTTTGCTGCCTGGGAGCTAGTTCCCTTGCTGAAATTGTCATTTTGCTTTGTGCCCAAGCTGGGAATCCTGCAGGGAGCCTGTTTCCCAGGGAGCTTGGTGCTTCCTCACAGTGGACAGTATCTGTGAGGTTTCTGACTCGGAGTACCCAAAACCTCCTGAAAAATAGCTAAGTCCTTTCTCCTAAGGGCTGAGAAAGAGAAAAAGGATAGTTCTAAACAATATTGCACAACTGCTTAAAGTCATCAGTCGGGCTGTACGTGTTGTTGATAGTAGGTGGCAGTACCACGTTCAAGGAGGAGCTACTTGTGCAAGGGCACACTTGTTTATTTAGAAAATGTGAAGGCAGGGAGAGAATGATAGAATTTAAACTCTGATGGTACATTCAGAAGCTATCTGGCTTCTTCCCTGTTGTTTTGTTTGTTTTGTTGTTTTTTTTTTCCTTAACTACTGATGCCGGTCACCCTTAATGAGCTAGACATTAGTGAACTACAGCAGCACTGAAAAACAGCACCGGGCTTTGCAAACACACACACAATCTTTAACCTAAAAATGTTGGTGTTAA
The DNA here is from genome assembly GCA_013398155.1 of Pedionomus torquatus. Classification (NCBI taxonomy): domain Eukaryota; kingdom Metazoa; phylum Chordata; class Aves; order Charadriiformes; family Pedionomidae; genus Pedionomus; species Pedionomus torquatus. Next base: position 104,008 of record VZRU01008607.1, read on the forward strand.
AAGGCATAAAGTTTACCTTGCAGTGCCAGGTGCATTTTATTATCTTCACAATGCCTTTTAAAAGCGATGTTTTCCACAGGCTCAGAAAGAGGATCAACAGCAATTTTATGCGGAATAGCTAGAGTAATGATTTCTTAGAAGTTATTCTAGAGATTGTTCCAGTTGAGAAAGTGGTGAGATGGCATAGGTTGCTTAATCTCTCGAAAAGAGAAATTAGTGCACAACAGTGTCCTGCTGGGATTATTCTTTGTTTAGCTTTCTGCAAGAAATAAATATTGCTTGTGGGAATTTCTCATCAAAGAAATGCCATGTCATTTCTACTTCTTCAGTTTTTTAGTGTTAAGTGCAAGTGCTGTGAAAGCAAGTACTCTTAAATGAACATGATTTTACATAACCATATTTTTTTTGAAATCTAAAATGAGGAAAAACACTGCAGAAGGACTCATTATTCTTGTCGGTTTAGGTCTAAAAGCCACTGGCATAGAAAATGTGGTGTTGCACTTCATTGGTTAGAGGAAGTGGGGGGGAGGCACCAGCTCAGTACTGGGGTCACAAGCCCAATGTCACAAAGTGAAATTTGTTCAGGCACTTCTCTCAGGGCTGTAAAAAAAAAACCTCTTCAAAGTGCTGAGATGGAGAAGTCAACACAACTTCCTAATTCAAAGAACAAATTGAGTGAATTTGCCAACATTTTAACTAAGACATTCTTTCTTCTCCATTCTCAAATGACAACTAGAGGATTAGGGTGAACTTGCACTGAGAGCACTTGGATTCATACACAGACAAAAAAAGATGAAATCACAGGTAGGATTCTCTGTTACCCTGCCAGCTCCCATAAACTATCTCCTTTTTTCTTCCAGCCCAAACCCCAGAAAAAGTGCAATAAGCCTGAGTTAAACAAAGTTGTTTCAAAGATATGGCACAAGCTGGGAAAGCATGCAGCAAGATAAGCTTAACTTCAGGTTTAGTTTTAAATTTCTAAATCTCCTGACAACATTGCACAATCTGAAGTAATTTCCCTGTTGGAAAAAGAAGTCCTTAGATCCAAGCCAGGAACCCTGCAGATTTGGCAGCTGCACAGGGACCAGCAGAGAGTGCCTCTGAAAGTAGTCTGAGGCATTGAAATTGTTAAATTCTTCCAAAAGTCCCACAGACTGGTTTGTCTAAAGATAACTGCCAACTTGTTTCACATATATTCATTGTCAAGGAGGTGAGAATTTGGCAGTTTTGACCCATAATGTGCTACTTCTTCACCTCTTTTGGCAGCCTAAGAGAAATCCCAGAGCAATAAGAGATTAAGATGGCATCTTAAGTCTAACTGTCTTGGAAATTATCTTATTAATAAGGTCAACCCAGGAACTGCTCACTACTTTGATGACAAAAATGAAGCACAGAGAGGTTTTTTTCCTTTCTCACCCTTGTCAACAGATCTCTAATTCATTAAAATATGATAAAACTTTTGCAACTTTGGACTACTGCTTAATATGAACCATTCCTGAGTCATCCAGGAATGGGAAGTGATTTATGATTACCATGCCATTGTGCCCTGCAGCATTTGCTCTTCCAATGGCCCTGGCTTCATGCAATGTGAATGTCTCCTCCAAGGAGCACGCACGAGTGAATTGATCACCCAGAGCCATAGTCCGTAATTGCTTTTGGTTTTATCTTCAAGAGTTGTTTTGTTTGGAGTTTTTTGGTGTTTGTTTGTTTGGGTTTTTTTAAGAAAAAATATCCTGACCTCAGAGTTCTCTTGTGAGCTTCTGACAGTGGTCAGCGTTGCTGTGGTAATTCTCTGCTTTCAGCACATGGACCAACATGTTCCATGACAGCACATTTGTTAATCTAAAATAGTGATAGTTGACACAAATCTGAATCACAAACGGCTGCACTTGCAGTTGGTCAGCAGAACAAGAGAAAACTCGTGCATGGTACGTAATCTTCCATTACATAACAGTCAGTAAATAAATGCCCAAAAATATAAACAAGCCTGAGACAGACGAGTACCACAGTGATGGAAGTTGAAAGTAGAGCAGCTGAGAGCCCGTGTGGCTCCGGGGTACTTTACGGAGGAAGCACTGTCCCATGGTGTGCATCCTCTATGGCACAATGCAGTTCCACCCCATTTAGCTTGAAGGAGTTCTGCTGCTTTGCACCAGCTGAGGCAAGGGCAATACAGACTGCCCAACGGCTGCCAGAAACGAGACAAGAATTTGCCACATTTCCAGAAGCTGACATGAAAAATTTCCCGTTGAAAACATGGAGACCCATATGGCTTAATTCAGGAAAGAACTGTTTCATTTTCTGAGAGAGAATTGCTAATAATGATGATTTCTGAGTAGGAGGAGTTGCCTGGGTGAGAGATTCCCAAACCCTCACTGGTTCAGAAACCAGCAGTGGAAATGGCAACAGAAGTAGGGGTTTCAAGACTCCGGTCCTTGCTATTTGCAAGCACTAGGGACACATCCTTCATTTTGCTGGCCATTTAAGCCCCTTTTAGAGCTAGATCGTGTTTGACAGTTTGCAAACCTTTAGGTACAGTGCTAGTTGTATTATTTCCCAGAGATCACTGCAAGATGAGTTATTCAAATACAAATCCCAAGGAGAGAAAAATTACAGCTGCACAGAGGAGACTATTTCTGAGATATTTAGTGACTTTTAGTCGCAGAGGGATACTTCTGAGTTTCTTCTTTTCACCATCACTCACTTTGATACCAAAATGGACAGCTATTTGGAATAAAACATCTACTTCTCTTCCACAGAGGATATAAAGAGACTGATGAATCATGCCAGAGAAATACACGGATGTAGGGCCACCAGTCTGGTAACTTCTGTCCTCCCTGTGTAGATCTAAAATGGCAATGAATAATTAAAATGGGGGAAGTGTATGCCAAATAGTGTTGTGAAACAGCATCTGTGGGACCCTCAGAACAGTTTTGCCCTGCCTGAACACTGTTTAAATGAGCAGATGAATCAGTGTCAGAGGGCACTATATATATCATACGGGAAGTGTATGTTCTGCATGTTGAAATGGGGAAGCACGACCAAGAAAGAGCAGACTGCAGTCGACATAGATTAGAAAGGAAATCGTGACTGCTTGTTATTCCAGCCATTTAAATAAATGAGAATAACATTTGAGCAATAGCGAGATACAAGAATGAGAAGCACGAGGAAATGGCATACTGTGATTTAAAAATAGCCTAGCGCAAGGCAAGGCAGCCATGCTGAGCTTGGAGGGAGCCGTGTGGCTGTCCCATCACCACTGCCTTACATGACCTGGAGAATGTGCTGGCGCCCTTAATTTCTTCCTCTGTCCCCAATCTGTGCCTGGCTGAGGATTCCTGGGAACTTTAACGTAGCATTGCAGATTAGGATAGAGGGCCAAGCTATGTAGCTACAGAAGAGCCAAGACACATGTAACTTTAGGCTCTCTGGACTGGAAGGGGAAGAGGGTGCAATTTCAAAGGAATCACTAGTGTGGAAAGAATATGTGGAAATTCCTAGTTCACAACTGGAGCTATGTAAAACTTGGCCCTTGTGCTTTTCAGAGATTTGCTGTTTTCTCTTTTATGTCAGTTCATGCAGGCTTGCACCCTCTGGCTTTTCTTTTGTGTTCTGGGAATTGAATAAACCCTGGAAGTAGTGAGAATCATCTGGTCTCACAACCTAACCATGCAAAATCCCCCGACTGGCGTGGTTTTGATGTGAAATCATAAATCAGTCCAGGTTCACACAAAGGGTTTCTGAGCTGCAGCAAACTTTACACAAAAGTGAACTTCATTTGGGATTATTTTTATTTAAGTTTTCCTCTTAATTTCATCCCTTCTATGTTTTTTTCATTAACAAACATCTGGAAATTGCATAAGCCATAGTAATATGGATGATTATCTTCTCTCTCCCCCTCTCAGTGTATCATTAATTTTTCCTTTTGCTTCCTCCTTTCCTGTTCCACACAGAAATGTGCCTGAAAAAAGCCTCAATGAAAAGCATGGTAGAAAGGCTACAGTAGCTTTAGGACTCAGAAAAGAATGTATTCACAGGTCACACCAAGTAAGGAGCTTGCATACCCCTCTCTGTGAGGTCTAATTTTGGTATGTTTGAACTATCGACTGATCTTATCGTGAAAAAATAAATGCTTATATTACAGTTAAGCATGAAGGTCATAAGGAATAAATATATTCCTTTAGGTAGACCATTGTCCGGTCATTAATTTTACTTGTGTTTTTCTTAATGCCATAACTCCATCTAACTCAAAGCTCAGATGCTTATATTGCACAGCCAGAGAGCCAACAGGAATAAAGCGGTAGATCTAATCTAGCCATACTTTTAAAAAGCTTTTAACACATACCTTCACAGAACACTAGAGATGCTTAGAAAGTTGGAGGTCTGTGAGCAAACAAAGCATCAGCAATCCCCGTTCCAGTGGATTTAGAAATGATGTGGTAATGAAGCGTGTGGGGAGAGTGTGCAGGGGGGGCTGAAAATGGATGGGGGGTGGGGCACAGGGGGAGGCAGCCACTGAGTTGCCAATGGCTCAGTGCCGGGCACAATTTTTCTATTGACTTTTCCAAAGGCTGAGTCATATAAGCAAAATGGGTTTGTTGACTGTTTGTGTATATTTCAGCACCTGATATATATTTTATAAAACTAAGTAACATACAAAAAAATTACAGCTGTAAAAACATGCTTTTAATGCAAAATTTCAGTAAGCCAAGGTCTCTTCAGACAACCCACTATGTTCTATAAGAATATGCAGTTTCTGTTAGTCTGATATACCAGTCTGGTGCTGAGGTCTAAAGAGGAAGAGTAGATTCCCCTGAAAGACAACCTGGAGCCAGAAGCCAGAAACATAGTGAGGAGACATGGACAGAGCAAACAGGAACATGTAAAAATATGTCGTTTTCATTGCACCTTGTATAGTACTTGGGGTGTTTACATTTTAAAGAGAAACCTATCCAAATAGACACATTGCAGTTGAAGGAACTGGAAAAGATGCAGTACGGATGCAAAAAGTCTTGGTCAACTCAAAGGTATCCAGCAAACCCAAGACTCCCAAACCCAGCAAAACATCTTGCAGCCTTGAGGCCCTGAAGGTCTGATGGCTGGGAGAAGGAATGGAGGCTGCCTGGGAAATGTCTTTGTGTGGGAAAGAGGGCCCCCCATGTCATCTATTGTGCAGCTTAAACCCAGTGTAGAAGAGGAGGTTAGTAGGGCAGCAGGGAGGTAGCGAAAGCAGTGGTTGAATGGGTAGCTCAGCTCTACTAAGTCAACAGCTCCAGCAGCTCCAGCTTCTGCCTAGCTGCTTATGCAGGGATGAATGAAATGGCCTCAGCCCTTGTCCCATCCATGGCCCAGATCCATGGGACCTGAGGAGCTTGAAGGGATGATAGTGAGGAGTTGCCTTTCCCAGGAAAGGGAGGCTCCAATTCTCATCCCTATTTTTGCAGTCAAGGGACTGGTAGTAGTGTTGGCCTCCAGGCTATTAATTTTGTTCTCTCCTGTCTCCACCGTATGAAGCAATGTTTAATTAGCCGGGTTTTTTTTTTATAACTTGTTGTTTTAAAACAGAATGCAGGTGTCCAGACAGGACATTTAAAGTAGGTTTTATGTGGGCACTCTCAGCTGTTGAACCCAATCCTTTGGCTGAGAGTCAAGACCTGGCAGAAGGGTTATTTACACCTGATATCCAGCAGGAAGACAAAGTGTTACAGGAGAGTAAGGCAAATGAACAGTTTTGCCAGAAGCAGCAAGCACAGGCCAATGACAATTTTGTGACCACCTGAAGGACTTCCAAGCAGCTCAGTGCACAATCATCATGAATCAGTTCTTATGGATGCCAGCTAACTGTTGATCTTTGCTGGGATTACTCTCCTTGTCATCACTGACTGGCAGTTCAGCTTTGTTGTGACTCAGTGTAAGTATGAAGCTCTGACCACAGCCCCCACACTGATTTGCACTGTGAACAAGACTTAAAAGGATTTGGTCCCCATGGTATTTCTGGCCCCCTCCTGCAAGGCACAGGAACCCATTAGTGTCCTGATGGCACATTTAGTCCAGCTCATACCTCAAGATTTAATCTAGCCATCCCCAGAGGAGATATGGAAAATCTAGGAAGCCAACTGCAAAGGCTGAACCCTTTTCTATGTATCATAAGTAGCAAGCCAATGGACTCTCTAATGTCTCAAATTAAGGGCAGTGGAAAACTATACTCTTCCCTCCACCAGGGAACAGCTGGAGGACAAGGTTCCCTTGCTCACACATGCCCACATATTTTTGTCTTCTTAATTTATGCTATAAAATGATTCTACCTTGAGTGCTAGAAGATAACATCTTTCAGAGGTGATAATTTTCAGGACACTGATAGTTGTGAGTCAGAAGTGCTACAAACCTCCCCTCTAAGAGTCCCTTTCCATTTCTTTATCTGTAACTGCCACAGATTCTGTAATTTTTGTAATTATTTCATCACGTTTGAGCAGTTTTCTCCTTCTCTTTTTCTATTTGGAAGGACAGTAACGTAATGTGTCTGGCAGAGAAGGATGATACTTTAACAGGAGAACCAGATGATACTTTAACAGAAGAACCGGATTATAGTTTGAAGCTTTGTGGCTTAGCACGGATTTTTGATTTTATAAGAAGACGCTCTTTTTGTGTTACTGGTCAGGCTTATATTCCTGGTCGTTGGGCAGAGCAGTTCAAATTTCCATTGATTCTGTATTTTTGATTTGCAGCTACCAGTTTTGAAAGATTATTGGGCCCTGAATTTTTTTTTCTTTCTCTTTTTTGCATGCACTATTATATCTTAGCCATCTTATATTGAACTATGAGGCATAATCGTCTCCCAAGTGTTCCACCACCATACTTCAATACTGCAAGGATAATACTCTGATGATATCTTTCTTGTTGCAGTAGATTATGTCAAAGCCCAGGTGTTTCTCTAACCTTTTCAAGTCTGTCTCGGTGAACAAACAAAGGGAGCTGTTTGGCATAAGACAAGCCATACAGCTAGCCTCATCTCTGTGCACAACAATGGCACCAAAGCAGGAAGAAATGGCTTGGAAATGTTAGTACAGAGAAACCATTCCTTCTTTAATTCATCCTGCATCCCCAGCAGCTTTCATCTTGTGTGTATTATGGTTTGGTGTAACTCCTCCACGCCTTCCTTAAAAAAAGCAAGCCACTTTCAGGCCCGAGCTCAGCTACACTGAAAATTGTAACTGCAACAGAAATGTTTGGGAACCTGTTGCCTACTGTTATGTGGGGTTTTTTAGTAGTGGGGGGAAAAGATTACTGGAGGCTTGGGAGTTAAACCGGGTAGTTTGTGTTGCTAAAGCATTTTGAATCCTTTGGTCTTCTTATTTGATGAAGGAAGACCCAAGACTGTGACTACAACAAAGGAATATCTAACACATTAGGCTTCCCAGGGAGAGTCCTTCATTTTCCTCTTTGTCATTCAAAACAACATTTGCACCCTTGCTGGAAGTGGAGCCCTCCTTTGCCTTACTCCAGGGAAAGGAAGTGCTGAAGGATGGAGCAGTTAAGCATACATGAACCCAAGCATCTCCTGTGTGTGGGAATTTCACAGGAGAAAGGCATCTGCCCTGCTGAAATAACTGCCCTCCAGAGATGATATTTAAAGCTGCAGACTGTCATTTGTTCACAGCTGAGATCTTGTTTTTGCTCTGGAGGAGCTAACACCAGCTCATAATCCAGCTAGGAAAGATCTGTGTGGGGTTTACTGTATACTAAGTGCTACGCAAAAGTGTTTGTAAAATTCTTCAAATGCATGTCAATTTTATTACGTGAACAAAATCCTTTTACAGCAGGTCAGATTTGTTCCACTTGTTTGCATTTGTCCTTCCTAATGCCTTAATACATAAGGGGAAAGAGAAAATTATCTTTACTTTTATTTCTCTTGAAATAGACCATCATCATCTAAATTGATCAGACCTGAATGAAGTCTCAAGTGGCACCAATATTATTGCTTCATTAGCCAAAACAGACCCATGTCAGGGGCATGTGTCTTCAAAGAGAAACATCACCTGCAATTTGGTGTGGAAGTGAGTGATAACTCATAACTCTGAGTGAGTTGAGCAACCTGTTCTAGTGGAGGCTGTCCCTGTCCATGGCAGTGGGGTTGAAACTAGATGATTTTTAAGGTCGCTTCCCACTCTAACCATTTTATGATTCTATGTCCTACCTGTGTTTACATGTTGACAGTCCGGTCCACCACCAATAAGGCATTGGTCAAGCATTTCCCACTGCCCAGACAATGCAAAGTGGTGACTCTCACTGAAGAGCCATCAAATCACCCGCATTTCCCCTATCACTGTTGATGAAATTTAGGATAAGTTTAGTGCAGCTCATCATGGGAAATAGATTCCCTCCACCCAATCAAACTGACAAAGAGGGTATGAAGAGTTGTCACAACTTCCCAGTGCTCAGTTATCAACTTATATCTTCTTATATCCTGCATCATTAAATTTGTGTGTCCCTTGTTATCATCTCAGCAGCAAAAAGACTACAGTTTAAATGAAATTATTAATTTCTTTTTTAAATTCAGAGACAACGTTTGATTCAATGGCTGATTCAATTTACCGCTTGATTTCTCACAATGTCTTAGTAATAAGCTGCATGAAGAAGCGATCAATTTTTGTTGGGGCTCATTTGTACTGACCTAATTACATCAAATGCTTCCTTTTGCAGTCTTAGGGGAGAAAGTAATACAAAGGAATTCATGCTTTTTGTTTTCAGCCTTGTATAATTTTGGATGTGTGGGTCAACTTCCATTTTTCCTTCTGGAGCACACCGCTTCTATTTCACATCCTACTATGATGGCTTGAACCTTGCACTTACTTTTGTAATGTATCTTTATTGCCATTTCACAGACATATCTAGTCTCATTTATGTATTTTTTAATGTGCATAACCAAGATCCAATTCAAATCTCTCTTAAAACTGAATGTTACACAAACAAAAGGTAATATTATCAGTGAATGGAATAAGGTCCCATGGAGATGCAGCTGGATGAGAGTTAAGAAGTCAAGGCTTTGTTTATCATCTTCTATTGACTACTCAGGCAGCTCTGAGCAAGCCACCGTGTTTCTTTGTTCTTGTTTCTTATTCTGCTCTGAAAAGAAACTGAGGTACAGTTGTGATTTCTTTCATTTTTTCTCTATGCTGCTAAGTGTCAGGGAATACAAATCTTACTTTCGGCTTTGTAATGCAAGTGGGCAAAATGTAATAGTCCAGTGTCAAAACAGTCACTTTGCTCTACTGGGAAAAACAGGGGAGAACCTGTTACATTGCACATACCTGTGTAAGTATGTGATTAACAAGACAGGTGCAAACATTCCTGGAAAGACATTTTCCACATCAGTAATTCACAAGCCTCCCACATTTTAAATCAGACAGACAGTCACAAACTTCCTTGGAATATATTATATCTGGTCTTGCTTGGTCTGACTCCCACTGGGAATCTGATAACAGCAATAGCCTGAGCAAAAAGCCCAAGAGACAGAGAGAAGGGGCTGGCAAGGCCAGAGAATCTTGGGCCCCTGGGATGGAGGTCTGGCAGCTTCCAGGATAAGGGTGTTCCTTACCACCAGCACTGCAAGGAAGCGCATCTCGGGGCAGCACCACCAGCTGCTGCTGAATGTGGGGGTTTGGGTGACCTCCCCACCTTTCCTTCCCAGAGTCGAGCATTGGCTCTCTGCTTTGACTCAGCTCATTGCACTGAACTGAAGGGAGCTTTTTAACTATAGCATAACCAGCTAATGGCAGCCACAAAAAGTCCTTGGAAGCCACCATTTGCCACCTATCATGGCAGGCTCTTCTCAGGGAGGCGTGTGGGTTGGAATGGAGTTATGTAGGACCTCCTGAGCTTCACACAGGCTTGTGCCCTGCAGGTCTCCCTTCGAAACATGATGCTGTACCAAAACCACAATGATGCTGAGGGCCTCCCTCCCCTGTATCCACTTCTGTGCCTGCAGGCAGGGGGCTGACCTGTAGGTCGCTGTTCTTTCAAGTTTTGGGAGGCCTCACTACGCTGAGCAACCCCCTCTTGCCCTAATCCTGGCTGGTGACCTGCAAGTGAGAGATGCCATGGGGAGGGGGATGTGGGGAGACGTTTGCTGTCACTGTGGAAATGGGATCTCCTCCAACTGGATTAAACTGCGCAATCTGGGAAAACATGGTTTCAGTTTTCTCTTTTGTAACAGCAATCCGTGTTGTCAACTTAGATTATAGAGTTGAATGGCCAGATTATGCTGTCAAACGTTTGCTTCTGTCAGACTGTGTTGAATGGGTCAGATGTCGCATCTCCTCTTGTTCTTTCCATAGCTCTTCTGGCTGGATTTTTTACATCCTGCTAAGAGTGAAGATGCCTTGAACCAGACTTGGGCAGAACAGAGAAGGACTAGCGTGCCTTCTGGAGTGAAGGATTGCCACTGAGAGGAGCTGAGGTTTTCACAGCAGAGGCAAAGTTACACAGATACATCTCTGAACCAGATGCTGGGCTCGGGACCAAGCAACAGAAATAGCACTGCTGAGTTTTTTCTCCATTTGGCCATTGAATTTAGGTACCTCTAACTTCAGGGAAATTTGGGTTTGGATTTTAAATGCCTTGGGTTCTGAAGCATCCCGGACTATTAGGAGGCGTTGTGGTGAGCCTAGGAGAGAAGCGTGCAGTCACAACAGGATGCAGAACCTGGACCTGTGATTTCCAATGGGCCCACCTCCAGCCTTTTATATTACAGTCTAATGAATTCAGCTGCAGACAATACCTGCTCTGTCCTGGTGCAATTTCATAGAGCATTGCACTGCTCCAAGGCTCATTTGAGCCCACAGTAAATTAATATTTTACCTGTTGGAATGTTTTTTGCTCCAGCTAGTTTAAAGGCAAGTTGTGGCAATGAGTGGGTGGGGTATATTTTATTTAGCTGTGGTGAAAATACTACCATTCTTCATCTGAGCGGCTGAAGCAATAGAAACCATAGAGGGAGAAAACTACCAAGTGGGAAGAAAGGGAGGAGATGAGGGGGAAGAAGGAGTGCTTTTCTGATGGAGGTGTAATGAATTTACAATTCTGAGAGTGAAGCACTGGTGAAAAGACAATACAAGGAGGAAAGAGCATGGGCTCCTAAGCAGGGTGTCCCTATACAGATACCACATGGCTTGGAAAGTAATCATGCCAGACAAGTAGCTACCAGGGAGGTTACCTACAGGGCTGGGCAATGACTGCTGCCCAGTGTTTCCTTTGCTGGGTGCCAGGACTGCACACAACTGAGCTGGATAGCTCAAAATGTTCTGGGACCCTCTGGTCAAAAGCAGACTTTGCCCATTGCCAGGAAACACTGCCAGAAGATTTCAGATCCCCAGGTGGCCCATTTTTATATTTTCCAAAAAAAAATGTTGCCAGGTTGCTACATTTTTCTTGTAGCCTGCGGTATTTAGCAGAGAGTATGTCAGATTCACTGTGAATAAACTGTTTCAGAGGTCTACTGTCCACTATATAATTTCAAATCTTTTACCTTTCATCTCACAGCTGGAAAATGTTTCCAGTGAATGCCAAGAGCCAAGGGCTTAGTGAAAGGAGGGCGCAGCTGGTTCCACTGCAAAACATGTGAAGCAGAGTGATACACTGAAAAATGAAAAAGCAAAACCGGGGGGTTAAACATTAACCAGTTCCTGCTTATGAAATGGTTTTCATTTCTAGGGATGCTCCAATACTTTGGTGATGAATATCAAGTGCCTCAATTGAAACAGACAGGCAGGAGACGTGTTGGCATCTGAGACAACTCTCTCATCAAATGCTAATCATGACAAGTCCCACTTCCAGCTAGCTGTGTGTAATCAGCCCCTTGTAAGTGCTGTGGCTCTGTGCAATGGTGAGGATGGGGCACACAGGCAAGATACGCTGTTGTGCATCTGCTTCACAAGGAGGTTTTTGTGCCTTGGACTTGGGAAGCTTGGCACTGCTGCATCTATGGTGTAACAGATGCTCTGCTCTGAGCAAGCTGCGAGTCCTCCCACTCCCCCATATGTTCAGTTGCTAATTGCAAACATGAAGGACCGACATTTTGATGCCTGTACGTTCAACTTCCTCAAGTTCTTACTTTCAAGCAGTTTGCTTCCAAGCTGAACTGCCTTCTTTTCATGGGTATTTCAGTGTGAGTCATTCAGACTATCCCGCTAGCAGCTTTGCTAATTGTGGATGCTATGGACATCCGTGGTGTGCTTCTTTTTGCTGTTTTATTGGAGTAATTGATGTCTGCACTCATTTTAAATTAAGCAAGAAGCAGAGAACCTGCAATGTGTTAGGTTCTTGGCTGTCTTTGCCTGAAAGCATGCTATTAGACTTCATGTCTATGAGGGCTAAGAGCACACATATTTAGAGGAGACAAATTAAAGTGCTATAAAGTCACAGAGCAGGTTTTCCTCCAGGTAACATGTTCAGCATACAGCATTGTCACTCAGCCCAGGGAGAGCATTAGTTCTGTCTGCTGCTTTCTGTAGGAGACTTGCTTTTTTTGGCTTTATAAGGATGCCATTGTCTGTTCACCTCTTTTCCCTCTCTGTATTACCAGTAAGCACGGAATAAACCAGCTATGGCAAAACATTGCCTCTGCAGCCCACAGCCTAGCAAGAAAAATGCAGGGTGTTTTGTGGCAGCTGGGGGAGAGAGCCCCCAGACAAGAAGTTTTTGTTCCCGACTCTTCCAACCCTCCCGCCTTTCTAAAGCTAGGTCACATCTAGTCTCTGACCTGTTTGTCACTCTCTCCACCCCACCAAGCTGTTGTGAACATCTCCTGTCCTAGTCAGTTAGGGTTCTCTAATTAGTGACGTAATAGTTGGGCAATTAATGAACCAAACCTGCATCAGAATGAAGGATAAACATTGTTAGTGAGTCACTCTGAAGCAGGGATCCAGCACTGCTGGAGTGTTTTTTCCCCAGCAAGCTGCAGCTGGTTGTTAGAGGGGTGTATCTTTTATATGTTCTGCCTTGCGGGCACTTCGCTTCAAACGGGACTTTGCTGTGTGGCTGGAGAAAACAACCGTTTGTTTGCAGTTTTCCTTTCAAAGGGATGAGTCTAAATCACGCTTTTTTGATTGAAGCTAAGTAGTACTTTCAAGGCCAGTCCCTTTCTCAAAGTGGCTATTTTCAAAGGAAAATCTCTGCTGGAGATGAAGGGGCTGTGTCTGCAGTGATGTCTCCTCAGAGCAAGCAAGAAGCAGTGACAGGAGGTCCCATGTTACCCACCACAGCCTATTTTGCTGTTATTAGTGGAAGAGACAGTGTGTATTAACACTTCTCCGATTGCTGGATGAAGCTTTTCTAGAGTGAGGCTCAAACCAGTAACACTGTACACAACTGACTTGGGTTAGTGGTTTACCTCAAAAAATGAAGGAAATCACTTCGCTCTTTAAGCAGAAGGCTTCCACAGCCATAGTGGTTTTGCAGCAGCATGGGTTGGTGGATATTACTTAGAGGTGGAGAAAAGGGAACGTGCTGTGGTAGAGCTCAGGGACTTTTTTCCAGCATGGCCTTGAATGGGCAGCAGTGGTTGCTGGGATGTTGGGATCCCTACATCCACTTCTGGGTCATCTCAGCAGCAACTGCAGGAGAGGTCAGCATCTTACCTACCTACATGCTTTTCCAGCAGATGTTTTTATGGCTTGAAGCAGTATGACGTCCAGACTGGAAACGGTGTCTTCCCTACCATCTGAGATGCGATTTGAATGAAGTCAGTCAGATTTGATGCTCTTGGGATTGCACTAGAAACCCCAATAGAAAGTGGAGGGGCTACATCTCACCGAGACCCAGTAGGCAGAAAGTTAATCACTGCACTGTTTCCCACTGAGGGAGCCTCATTTGAACAATAAGCAGATGTCTCATCACTCCTAGCAGACTGATGATTTTGAGGGTGTGAGAGGATAAGGGTAAGGGAAAAGTGGAATTCACAACAGGTATCTTCATCTAAGTGAGTTTGACCACCCTAGCCTTCTCCTTCAGTCAGCGGAGAGGAGGTTGTTCCTATGGAGACATGCAGAGCAGTTAAGTTACGTGCTCACTCTGAACCATCCTGTAAAGGAGGCCTTATTTCTTCATTGAACTTGGGGAAATTAATCTCACAGGGTTTTCTGGCTTCCATATAAACGGAATATCACCTGAGTTGCAAGTTGTACACGCTTCATGTATTCTCTTGTATGTCCTCTGGGAGGTGGCTGTCTTGGGATTTGACAGGTCCTCCTGCGGTTTCACTTAGTCATAAATGTTGCATGTGCCCTGATTCAAGGGGCCTGCAGACATGAAGGAAACCAACTTCTACAAAAAACTGTGAGGAGAGATGAAGTGTGCCCCACATTGACATGGAAACCAACCACTTAGAGAGTGTGCAAATAACAGAAAGGTGGATCATTGCACTTTTTATGCCTGATGATAGTGCTTCAGAGAGGCTGTGACAGAGTGGTCTGTCCCTTTAGGAGTCCATGTAATCATTATGTCTGTGGCTGGTGCTGTAAATGTGAACTTTACACAGAGGGTGGCCAGAAAAGCCTCAAGCAAGTGGGATCAGCCAGTTAGAGACATTGATCAGATAGACTACGGACCCCTTAGCTGCCTTTCTGTCTTCAAGCCATACACTTAAGCCTGGCTACACATTGTTAGGAAATAGCTGAATCATCCCTAGAGACCTGCAAGAGCAAAGACGTAAGGAGGAAGCAAACTATTGCAGCAGTCTTGTCACAGGGAAGAGAAGGTGCCTCCAGAGGTTTTATCTTGGACTGGCTACAAAAACAAGGACCAGCTTGCATGATAGAGAATAAGACTGCTGAAAGAAACTCTTGGGTTTGGCAGAGTAAAGAAAAGTGACAGTTGGCATACTGGGAGAGCAACAACAGCTGACTGAGGCTTTAGGAATCCTTGAGGATTGAGGCAAGAAGAAACTGGAAGCCCACCTAGTAGGACTTCTGCAATCACTGGCTGCAGATTTCCATGTATCTCTGCAATAAGCCACTAAATTAAGTCTGACTGCAGCTTTCCTTCAAGAAGAGTTCCTGTTTGGCTTTGAAGAGGGGAACAGGCCACGTTCATGGATTTCTGCAAAGCCCACACTCTGCCTTACACCCTGAAGACTGGGAATGCTGTCTTGAAGCTGCAGCAGCTCTCACAGGGGATGCCAGAGGCAAAGTGGGATGTTTTGCCCCATGACCTGTGCCACAGCTTCCATCTGCAGATCTCTGCAGCATGCTCAAACTCTGGTGGGAAATGCTTACAGTCCATTTCAGTTGAGACACAGAAAGCAGATCCCGTCCCTGTACATGGCTTAAACATTGCCGAGCTTTTTCCTCTACCTGTCACCGAAAATCTCCACAGAAGGAAAAAGAGCTGAGACATTTAGTCAAAGAAAATCAGGGAGCATTTCCAGCTGCTCATTAGGTAGCCAGGACACATAAGGTGCATTCCCCACAATCACAGCTTCTGTCACAGTCTGGTTTTCATCCAAACTAAAAGCACTCTAGGATTTTACAGGAGGAAAAAAAAGGAATTTCCAGGAAGTGAGAAGATCCTTTAAGAGTCCCTCTGGAACAAGCATTAGCTGTCTCAGCCACATGTGGTGAAAAGGATCCCATCTTGTCCACCTCCGCTGTATCATCTACCCTGCTCTAAAAATAGCCTCCCACCGCTGAAAGCGCCCCACTTCAGTTCTTCTCAGTCCATGTGTTTTTCCTGCCTTGACTTTGTGCAGTGCTGTCGCCTGGTTTAGATGAGCAGACAGAGTGAGACGGCCATCTGGACTGGCCGGCGGAGGGAATAAACTCTTAAAAAGATGCCTTGCAGTGGGCAAGACACCTTGCTCTGCTCAGATTTCCATTTCAGTCTTCAGTTAAGCTGGGCAACTTTTCTGTTTACCTAACTTAATTGGAGCTTTGCAGGGACAAAAATATTTGCTCTGTCAGGGCAGAGAGCAGCCATTGTTTGCCACTGCCTAAATTCCTTGCAAATGTTTTCTTGTATCTTCTTATTCTCATCTCCTTTGGCTAAACCACAGCACAATAACCCTTTGTAACGCAAACACCTTGGTATGACATGTTAGGATCCGTTCCTCTGAGCCAATTTAGAAGGAAAGCATGCCTGTAGCTGTGTAAATGAAATGTGCTGATATGCATGTGCCAGGGAACATTAACTTCTCCTAAACTCTCAATAGTTTCACATTCATGGTATTTTTCCAGATGGATTATAGCTGAAACTGTATCTTTAATGTCCCTAAGATACAGCACAGCAACCCATAAACTTCTTGAGCTCCACAGAGCATTGGGTGGAAAAGCATGTGCTGTGCCAGATTTCTCCACTAAGTATTTCTCCTGACAGTGGCATGTTTAAAAACCATGTAACTCTGCGATCTGATGGTTACAGTACCTTCAGAAAAGAAAAATAGTGCTGCGAGCAAAGGTTAACCTACAGAGACTGATTTACTTAAGCTTTAAGCCATCACGCTGAACCTTTGGATAAATGTTTATTTAACATTGAAAATGTGCTGTTCATTTTCATGACACAACAAACAGAGTGTCGGTGCTTGTTGGGACATAGCAAGGTTGGGTAAGTTTTCCGCCTTCCAAAAAAGGGCCCTAATATTAGGGAAGAATATGAAAAAAAATACTTTTGTCACTGAATGGGATATCATTTGGAGTTAGTGTCCCATTTATGTCTTTCTTTGAGAGGCTGATTGTCCCAAACAAGATGAGAGATACTAGAAAGTATTCACCAATAACTGTAGACCTGGCCTGATACGCATTAATCTACATTTTCATTGAATGTCAGTGTGACTAATCAAAGCATTAGTTCTGGAAGGGGGAGGTTTGAGCCTTATCTGTCTCTCTCCTGTCTGTGTCTGGCCAAGCTCCAGATTGAGTAACTGAGGCATCTTCCTTCATGCCATCAATAGGGGAAGCTGCACAGCACCTTCGCCCATGAAGGCTGCAGCAGTACCAGCTGATAAAGGAGGCTGGAGGGTGTCCTGCACTTTGAAGGCATCAGGGAGCATTCAGCAGGATCTTAACCTTGACTTGCTGTGGAAAGGGAAGGTCAATGGCACTGGAGAATAAGGGCAGTGGCTTTAATACTGTATGAAAGAAATGCAGTTGCCATTGAGTGCTTCTGGTATATCAATGGCTTTTTAGCATTTTCCATAAGGCAAAGAAAAAGACATGTCAAGCTAAAATAACATATTGATGTCAGGGGACAGGCAGAGGTCAGTGGTGCTGGTACCTGTTAGGAGGAACCTAAGGCATCTACCAGCTCAGGGGGATTTTCAGAATCTGACCTAGGGAACTAAAAGGCCATTTTCCAGGAGCAGTGGGGCCATAGTCCCTCAAGAAGTCAAGCCCTTTAGACATGATCTAGTGTGGGCACATGCCATGGTCCAGAGTAAAAAGTATTCTTTTGGCTTTGTGCTTTCACCACCTCCTTCAGGATGGCTGGAAACCATCTCTGAAAAAAGAACCATCATGCCTGGGGAAATTAGAAATCTTAGCTTCCTCTGGCTGACAGAAAATTGCAAGATTATTTGTAGTGCTGAGAGGAAAGTAGGACAGTTGCCTTTCCTGGCAGAATGGCGTCCTCCTCCTGTTGTCCATGCTGCTGTTCAGTTTGAGAGCAATTGGGCAGGACAGACAGATGTCAGGGCTGGATCCTGGTTCTTATGCAGCAGGACAATTCCTGCATCATTATGGAGCAAGAGGGATGCACAGCAGGTGTTGAGGATCCCAAAGTTGGTTGGTAGTTGCACTGGATCCAAATGTTCCCCCCTTAAATGTTTATTTTTGTGCTTATGGGGACCAACCCAAGTAGCAGCAGTTGTCAGGCAAAAGCTTGTCTTAGAGCACTGGTTTTAAATCAAGGGCCCATGGGTGGGCTACTTTCAAGAAGTGCATGAAAAATAACGAAGAACATTCTTTGTACTGGCAGGCTATCTAAATTCCTTAGAAGGAGGTCTGCACTTCCCTTGGATGTTTTCTAGGGGTCTCCACATCAAAAAAGGGTGAAAACCACAGGTTTTGAGAGATTTTTCTGTCATATTGGCTATCACATCCAGATTACAGACACTTTTGTTCCTGTTATTCTATAAAGAGCACTTTTTCAGAAGGAAAAAAACAACACAGGAAAAGTGGTGTAAATGAAGCTGTCTGCAATAAATCCTATAAATCCTTTTTCACTTTATATAAGACCCATCTTTCCATTTTGCCATTTTACATTTGTTAGAAGCGGCATAGGATTTACTTAATAAGTAAGTAGAGAAGAGCACAGCTAATCCCTCAGAGCCCTGTTCTGAAGTTCTTATTCAGGCAAAACTCCAGTGACGTCAATGAGTCATTTCACCATGTAAGGATTTCACTTGTGGGATCTATTGGATTAAATACAACTTAACCCAAGATTTTACTCCACAAAATTATAGTAATCTCAAGCCCTGGATCTTTTGATTACAACTAAGGTGCAGAACACTGCCAGTTTAATAGCATAATGATACCAAATATCATCGGACATGCATGGTATATGTTTGCCTTACTGAGGTACCAAACTGTTTGCCAAAATGCTCATGCTTTTGACCACATGTCATCTTCAGTAAGAATATGGCAATTATGGTAAGACTGGGACTAGTTCACCATTAATTATGTATAACTTGTACTCCACTTATGTAACAACTGCTATGAGTTTTCTATTTTTCTAATTTAGTCATTTCTCAGCTCTGTAGGTAATCTGGAGGGTTCTGGACTAATTTTTTTCTTCCTAAATTTCCAATTCATTAGAATGGATTTTCAAGGGGAAAGGGAGTAGATAATTACCCTCTTACCAAATGTGCCCTCTTATTTAACAGAACTGCCTTCTCCAAACTGCAACATGATTTTACAGAGAGCCTATCCAAACTAGGACAGTGACATTGAATCCTGGGAGAAGGGAGAGGGATTGGGTAGAGATGAGCTTGCCTTTTATAAGTGAACAATTTGCTTAGTGGAAGGAACATTGTCAGCAATTCATAAGCTATTCATCAGGTCAAAAGCAATAAGGAAGAAGAACAATATGGTTCAGTGGTCAGTCAGGCAGATCATCAGTCTCTCCTTAATCCAGGCTGTACAGAGGAATCTGGCAGAAAGGCCAGATTTAGAAAGTCTCTATTTTTGTCTCCATTCTGATTTTTAATACACATTCATTTGCACACACTTATTTAATCTTGCTACTATATCCCCACCCTTCTTCCAAAGTTCCACAAGGGAAAAAATGTAGCTTTTTTCAGGGTGCAAACCCTCAGATTAAAATGGATGAGGAAAATAAACTGCAAAACCCAGAAGCCCTAAAAGTGAATATTTAAAGCAAGCTTTGCTGGACACAAACCTCAGTAGTTGGGTGGATGAGACCAGAAACTGTATTTTTCAACAGTCTGGTCTCACTGGCATATAGTTCCAAATTTGTGTCATCTGAGCTATTTTTTTAGATGAAAAATTAAATGTGTTTGATTTTTTTTTCTATGGATTTAAACAATTTAAATGAAACCCTATCACCTCAAATTCTGGAATTTTGCAGTGAGGAGGGGCAACAGAGACCTTGCAAATCAAATAGGAAAAGTCATTCTTTCTAAATCCCAACTAATCTCCAGTGTTTACTGGGGTAAAGGCTTGGAAACATTCCTTTAAAGAAGAAAAATCCCCGGTGTTTGGGGCTTGCCCTGATCTATGTTGTGATATGATGACAGCATCATAAGGTAATAAGGTTTGCTAATACAGCAGTTAAATAATGCCGAAAATTCCCAAGGACACTTGTGCACGAGTCTTTCTTCCACTGAAAGTACAGGTTGGGCTGGTGGATGAGAGTGGTGTTGTGTCTCCCGCAGCCCTGTTTGTTACCAGCTCATAGAGAAACAGAGAATATTTCAGGTCTGAGCAGCCTTCAGAAGGTTGCCTGATCGGGCCCCACAGCCAAAGCGGGGCCATTCTTGAGATAAAATGGCAGTTAGTTCAGTACCATCAAGGATGTGGGTTGCAATCAAAGTATGTAAGGGAGACCTTGATCCGAAATCTGATCCAGCTGCCAAGAGGATCTACTGAAAAGCATTTTAATCCATGCAACAGGCTCACCTTGACTTCCGTGGGAGCTGGGTCAGAAATCATTTCAGTGAGACTGGCTGCCACAGTCAAGTCATGGGATAATACAACCAGGCTTTTGTTAGCAGCATTCAAGGCGCCAGATTGTGTTCTCTCCTGTATTGGTGTCTATCCAAAATAACTCCATTCACGTCACTAGAGCAATTCCCTACTTGTTCCTGTGTAATTAAGAGAAGAATCTTTCCCACTGGGTTGGTGAAATAACTCAACATTCCGGCTATGGATAATCTGTACATATTTGTCACTGTCAGCATGAAGAGATTTAGGATCCCTATGCAGAACTGAATTATTATTTCTGTGGGTTTCCAGGATGCAGTCATGAAATCATAAATGTTCCTAATAATGACTTTTCAAAAATAAACTACACCTGTATTGCAAGAGTCAGGGCTAAACCTGCATTGTTACCCAGTTTGAGAACAGCAAAGTTTTCAGGGCCCATCTTAAACAAATATGAGACATATTGACTACATGAGTCCTGACAGTCTGCAGCAAAGATAAGAGCCTATGTCCATTTCTGAATGATGCAGTAACTGAAGCAGAACAGGTCTGTGCTCCCCACATCTCCCGTTAAAAGGTTTATTCCTTTATGCCGGTGATATCATGTAGTGCATGTTGTGAGCTACAAGGAAATTTTTTAAAGGGTTTAAAATCAGGAACACCTCTGTGCAAATACAGAATCACAATCAGAGCTAACAGCATCCTACCTAATGAAATCACATAGAGACACTGTCCCCTGAGGAAAAGTCTCACAGTAATAGGGAAGAGAAGAGAGCTGGTAATGTCAATAGAAAAACTGGAGAAGGAAGAAAGGCAAAAATCCTTTAGAAGTTGATAACAAATTTCTCAAACACTACTACACATGCCATGAGCATCAGTGCTGCTATGAATGACGAAGGTGCCGAGCATGTTTAGCACCAGAGAATTTGAAAGTAATGTTCCTTAGGAAAGAATCACCGATGAGAAATTGCATGGATGTAAGTCTTTGATTGCAATACCCTGGAGAACACAAGAGAAACTTCTGCTATAATCCACAGATGAGATATTTTTTTCCATCTAATTGGTGTCAGAAAGGAAAAAGTAGAATAAACAAGAGTGGAGGGTCTGATCCAAAATGGAAGTGGCTACAGCTGTGGGAGAGAGCATCAAGAACAGGGCACCCATAATTCCTCCCCACCAGCAACCCATCTCACTCAGGGTCTCATTTGAGCAGTCAGAGGAGATCAAAATGGGAGTCCCTGGAGTGAGAAGAACTGTAACATATGAGAGCAAATGCCACAAACTGGGAAGCAAAGGCCCATTCAGATGATAAAATTTTTGGGTAGCACTCGGAAGCACCCGCCTCACTCCTGTAAAGATGTAGGCTGGGCTGAAGGCTCACAGCTGTTGTCAAAGAAATGAGCTGCATCTTTCACCTGCAATGGAAAATTTCAACAGTGTAGACTTTGACTGCAAGGTTACTTGCACAGCAGCATGGAGTTTGTTCCTGCACTACCCAGAGATCATGCTCAGTGCTCCCCACACTCACCTTTATCAGCTGCTTGCAGAGACCGCCCATTTATATACAGATT
Source organism: Pedionomus torquatus (assembly GCA_013398155.1). Taxonomy (NCBI): domain Eukaryota; kingdom Metazoa; phylum Chordata; class Aves; order Charadriiformes; family Pedionomidae; genus Pedionomus; species Pedionomus torquatus. The sequence goes on from VZRU01008607.1 coordinate 125,726, forward strand.
TGCTTCTAGGAGATTAAGTGTTGATGCTGCTGGGCAATGCTTCTCAGAGGACAAGGGACTACATCTGCAGAGACTCCTCTTTTTCCATTCAGTTGCTTCTGTGCCTGATGTTGCCAACAAGATTGCTGACAAGGTTGCTCCTATGCCTGATGTTTAATGTTGTGAATATTTCTTTCCTCCTAATTAACATGAACGTCCCAGTATAGACTTCCCTAAACACCAACATGCTGGTTATCCCAAAAGCAAGCTGCGCAGGGAAACTACATACCTTAAAAGTTCAAGGGCAGTGGGTGAGAATCAGCTTTAAACCAATGCTAGAAGCAGACCTTTAGTAAAACTCTTCTTTTTAGGACATATGCACCAGGTGATTACATTTCATGTGAAGCACAAGAGACTAAATACCCTAAGTTTACCCAGAGTTATACTAGTTAACAAAAGTCACAGTCAGTGTCTCAAGTTTTGAGGTGCTGTTTTATCTTGGTATTTGTTTTGCATCATGTCCAAGTTCTGTTTCAAATCTCATTGCACTTCTTAAAACGTTCCTAGAACATTATGTGTTGCTATAATCCTATAATTGTTTGGACTACTCCTAAAAACATCAAAATGGCTAAACTTCACACTTTAAAACTAGTTTTCTTTATGTGTGAGGAAAAAAAAAAAAAAAAGGGAACCAGCAGAAGAACAAACCTGCCATTCATTGTGTAAATTATTTTCCATCCCAAGGTTTAAAGCATGTCACTGCTTAAGCTTTGCAGTAGGTCTGTGATGTGCCTAAGTGAATAATAAGCACCTTCTAATTTTGAAGGATCAAGATACTTTGGTCACACTTTTCAAAGGTTCCACCCAGCTGAAAGATCCTTTTTCAGCTGGAGTTTTCAGAGGCTTGCAAATAATCAGGCTTAGGACTTTCACAGACGGATGTAAAATAAAAATCAGATATTTGAACACTTGCATATTTAAGTGACTTGAATTTACAGGAGAGGTCAGCAGCAAAACTTCAAGCTGAACCCAAGAGAGTTCTTAGTCTATGTGCTGCCTTACGACGCCACACCTCTCTGACCTAGTGCATACTCTAATTGAGGTTTTGGGGCTGTGTCGTAGCCTTGCTGACCCATTGCTCAGCAACACTTTTAAATAAAAGTACATGTTGTCATTGTCCATTGTTTAACCAGTGAATTCAACTGATGAAACTTCATCTTCAGCCTCCAACTAAAGAATCACGTACATAATATCCACTTCTCCTTGACTTTTATTTACTCTGCCTTCAGCATAAACACAAACCTCACCAGGTTTCAGGCACAAATCTTAGGTTGTCCTTGCTTTGTTGGTTTTGGTGTTATAATGACACTTTAACCTGGAACTTACTTCCCATTTCAGTATGTTGTGGTTTAGCCTCAGATGGCAACAAAGAACCAGGTGGCAGCCCTGTTGGCTCTAACACCCCACATCGGTGGGGAGAGGAAGAAAAGCGCAACACTTGTGGGTTGGGACAAAAACTGTTTAACAGAACAAGTAGAACAAGGAAAACGGTAACAATAACATGGATGGAGAAAGATATAAAGACGATTACGATACCAACCACTGACTGACTGACCACAGCCCTGGACCATCACCAACCCCACACCCCCCCACGACCTCGCACTCCTGCACTTTCGGTGACCCCTCCCCTTCTCGGCCAGCTCCCTGCTACCCCCTGGACATGGCTTGCATGGGGTGGAATACCTGTGCCCCCGCCAGATCCAGGGGAGAATTAACCCTGTCCCTCCCAGAAACCAGGACGCAGTACTAGAAAGATGCTTTAAAAACCCACGGAGGAGAGATACTCTTTATTTAACTCCCTACAGATGTCATATCAGTCATAATAGGTAAAGAATGTATCTCCTGGCTTTACTCTGAGCTGCTGCAAATGGCTTTGACCCACATCCTCATAAATTAGAATGTAAGCAGAAACTTACCCAACTACAACTTACAAATGTAATCAAAATCAGATCCCTGCCATGTAACAACTCTATTTATCCTCTGTGATATCCTTTTGTGCCTTTCCAGTGTAGTCATGGATATTGTGATCAAATTACACAGAAATTTTCAGCAAGATCTGGATTTATCATAAATAAGAGGATTTGCTCTTCACACTTGGGTACAATTTTATTCATGTCTGAATTGTATACTCTTCTAACACAACAGGAATGGCCAAACAATTTCCCTTAGAAGTGCTGTGCTGCCATGGGACTGTATCATCCCATCACTAAGGGCTTGATCCCATACCTTTTTAAATCTGAAGTTGAAAAAATGTGTTATCACCATAATACTATTTTAGAAAATGTTAACAGCTCATGTGTTGGTGGCTTCTTGCTTTCCTACATCAAACAACAGATATAAAGCATGTGACTGTCTTGGAAGAGGTCTTCTTTTTAGTTTTCGTGTTTCCTTGAAGTGACTAGTGCATCCTCAGATATCTTAGTCACAAAAGATGGTTATGAAAGCACATTGTCTGTCTATGGAACGAGAACAAGTTAAATAAGTGTAGGAAACCCTGCCTATTTGGTGAAAGCAATGAAGAAGTTCCAGCTCAAGCATCAAAGTGTGAAGAGCGTGGATTTGGGCACTAGACATTTAAATTTTGCCTCCCTGTCAAGTCTATTAATGCATATGCATGAGGTCATTTGACTAATAGACATACAGTGCAGTGGGGCTACATTCATGGCGATTTTCCTAGCACTGGGGAAATATTCAGTAATTTCTGATGACCCTAGCTGAGCCCCTTGAAGAGATGAGCAGAAAGCTATGGGAGGCCCTACCAGGTGCTGCTTCCCACTGGGCAGTGGCCTCATGCCCAACAGGCGTGTTATACTGCTTGTTCTGCAGCATGACATCTATCTCAGAGCACTGTCAAATTCGGTAATGACATGCAAAACCCACCTGGCTTTAACTCAGGTTCTAAGCAGAAGACAAAGTTAAGGCTCTCCAAGAGCAAAGTTTGGTCAGTCAAGCCAGATTTTAAGTCAACAGAATTCTTTGAGTGGAAGGAGGAACCCATTTGTCACTTCTACTTAAAAGCAAGCTGGGCTTATGTTAGGCATAATTTCAATTAAAATTTTAGTTTTGTCCCCATCCCAAACACAAAAAGCCTTATGCTGGGATCGCCATTTGGGGCTAATTTGTGTAACCACAGAGTACAACTTGGTGTTCCCCCATTCTTGAAGGGCTTTTACATGGTAGTACTTTTTCTTTTCTAACTGATGTGTAGGAAGAGATTGACTGTGAAACAGTGCTCTGACTAGATGGTAACATCTTGCAAGTCAGGTTCACAAATATTTCTCTGAAACACTACAGGCACATACATTAACTCATACTCTCTACAAGGACCTGTTATGTTGTCCAAGAAATAAGTAGCATTGGAATAAGTATGATTCAGGACCATCTGCTTTGCAGTGAAGCTGAAGATAAAGCTAAAGCAGCAGAGCTTTCTCTCACATTTCTTTAGTGCCATGACATGACTTGCCAGGCATCTGCTGGCTACTCATTTCCTACCTGCCCCAGCCCAGAGGAAATAACCTACAGGTTTCCCTGCAGCTAAACAATATGTGATCCTTTGTTCCACACAGCCTGCTCCATTTCTGCAGGGGTCACTTCGGCCCAGCCAAGGTTATCACTCCCTGTGCCTGCAAGGAAGAAGGCGATCCCAAGAGAGTGGCAGGGCTTCACTCACTGCTTCTGTATGCCCCATGTTTTGTGGTTCTGAGGGGTTTAGTGGAGGGGGATCAGCTCTGCTCTCACAAAACCTCCACCAACCTACTCAGCAGAGGATGATGGTGAGCTAGACATTACAATGCAAGAGCTTGGGAAGAACAGACAAGTTATTTTTTCCCAATGTTTCCTTATTAGCTAGAAAGTACTGAAAAACTGCCATTTGCTTGACTTGCTGTACACCTCTGAGTATTTCCCAACAGGATGTGACTCAATCCAGTCAATAACTAATCTGTAGAGTGACAGAGCTTGTGTGCTGTGCCATCAAAGGATCGGTTTACCAAATTGATTGTCGTGTCAGTTTGGGAGAGAATTACTAATGCTTTTAATGATTATCTTCTCTTCCTGATTAGTGTCCAGTTACACTTAGGGCATAAAGTTTCCTTCACTACCTACATATATTCCAATACTGCCCTTACTACTTAATTGACATGCATGCACTTATTTCACTGCAGGACTTTGGTTCTGGTTTAAGCGGAAGACACCAAATGTTAACTCGGATGAAAGCCCATTGAAGCCAGGGAGCAGACATCAGTCTTGAATTTGGCCTACAGTCTGTGGTATTAAGGAGAAAGGCCACAAGACGAATTGTTGATATATGTGCTTGATAAATGGTATTTTCACCTCAAAGCATACTTGAATCTTAGAAGAATGCAACTATTTCAGCTTTCTTGGATGATGTGCCAATGGTACAGCCTGAGGCTGATATGGATCATATCCTTCTTTTAGTTATTCCAGCACAATTTTATTGACTCAATGTGTTCAGTGTCTCTCCTATCACCCTCGTTAAGAAGAAATATCACAGATTCTAGATGATAGTTTTCTGAACAAAGTCCTTTGCAGAGGAAAACTAGGATGAACTGCCTGAGTATCCAAACTCTATGACTTGCAGATCTCCTGTGTACCTATGATGTATTGCTATCTATTTGGGGTTGCATCACTGTAGCCTGAAAACAGTCAACACAAGAGGAAAACTGATATTGCTCTTTGCCCAGCCACATGCCACAAAACTCACTCTAGTATGTGTTAGGTGGTCAAAAATGGAGAAGTCTAAGCAGACACTTACTGCTAACAGCAAAAAGAGAGAAAAAAAATTATATTGCTTAATAGCTACAGGGGTATGTATGCATACGTTATACATAATATGTACACTATATAAACACAAACATGCAAAGTGATAAATTAATTGCAGTTGGTGTACAGTAAGCCCAGTCTCCTGAAAGTTAGACAGTAATATACAAAAACAACATAATCTCCAAGCCATGAATCCACCACCCACATCCAACAGAACTTATGTCTTCTTAAATCATTATGCCAAATTGTAATGCAAACAGTGTACTGAAGGAGGAACAAAGAAAATAATTGACGTGTCTACCCTAAGGCTCTTGCAAAGATTAGAGAGAGAGGCCCCAAGGCTGGTGTGTTATTTTCTTTGTTCTTTATCCTTTTGCTGGTTGTTTGCATTCATTTTGGCACTGGATGATTTAGAGCACCTTTAGTTTTGATGGATGCAGGTGGCAGCGTGTGCGTGGTTCCTTAGTAAATAGTGTTACCAATGTGGATTGATTTAAGTGGCTGTGCTATCAAAGAGCTCTGTCTTAATTTGAAAATGCATTTAGGTGATTAAATAATGTCCTAGAGCTGGATTCATTTGTCTTCTCTGATTTTAGTGCCATTCTAATTAAGCTCCAAAACCATAATTATATAAAGCAGAACAGTGAGCACCTTACTTTCCCTCATTACAAATTAATGCACGGTGGAGAGGCAGGGAGGAAATAACTTCCTGCGCAGGAGCACTGGGGGAGACTGAGGGCTTACAGGTCACAGTTGAAAACCACAGGACTTGAAAACACCAGCTGTGCAGTTTGGGAATATCTGCACCAAAAGATCCAGGTCACAGAGGAGGGATGTCACCATCACTATCGTAACAGCTGTTGCCTATGGAAAAAGGACAGAGATGCAGTAGGTCTATAAGGAGGACTTTGTGTTTTAAAAAGAAATGCGTATCATGGCCAGGCTGTTATCTGAAGAGTATTGAGTGACCATGGAGGAAAAGAGTAACAGCAGTTACCAGAGATGGGTGGGGTTTGAGAGGAAAATTTGAAGGCACTGGCTGAGTGATAGCATGAGGAGAGGTGTACATAAATATTTGCAAGAGATTAACATCCAGTGGAGAGTGGAATTACTTATCTAGGAAAAACTGGATGAGCATGATAAAGTAGCCCTGTAAATGCGATACAGAGCAGTGCTGCAAGGTGGTATGTAGAGCTGTATTGTTCAGCAAAACCAGGCACCAAAACCAAGAGCTAACCCTGGAAGATGATGAATGGCTCAATTAGGAAGAATTTTTCCATGCCCTGATGAGGAAGAGGGGTTGCAAGAGGGTGCGATGGTTGCAGCCTCCAAATCCCCAAATCTACCTATCACCTCTCATCAAAAAGACCACCCAGGAAAATCACTGCACAGGAAGAGACTCTCTTCATTCTCTCTTCCAGGTTTTTTCCCACATAAAGTAGGGGATCTTGTCCTGTACACCGATATTCACCTGAAATACACTCACAGTTGAGTTGAATTGCAGCAGCTCCATAATAGAGAACTAAATGCACGCTGGTGTCAGGGGGTAGGGGAAAGGGTAATATGAAGGATCATAGGATATGCTTATTTCACAGAATCACAGAACAGTAGGGGTTGGAAGGGATCTCTGGAGATCATCTAGTCCAACACCCCTTCCAAAGCAGGTCCACCCAGAGCAGGTTGCACAGGAACTTGTCCCGGCAAGTTTTAAATGTCTCCAGAGACAGAGACTCCACCACCTCTCTGGGCAGCCTGTTCCAGTGCTCTGCTAGCCTCAAAGTAAAGAAGTTCCTGTTCATATTTAGATGGAATTTCCCATGCTCAAGTTTGTGCCTGTTGGCTCTTGTCTTGTCACTGGGCACTGCTGAAAAAAGATTGGCCCCATCCTCTTGACACCCACGCCTTAAGTATTCATAAGGATCGGTCAGATTCCCCCTCAGTCATCTCTTCTCTTCCCACAGAGCATGTAGGGTTTTAAGGTCTTTCCAGCTGGACAATACAGAAAAGACTGGGAAGACAGCAGGAGCAAAGGAGAGATGCCTGTATGTCCCAAATCTCATTAAATGACAGGGGGAAGGTTGTCTCAATGGGTAAAGGACTAAGATGATCTTCCCTTCTTAAGCATATATCTTTCCAAGAAGATATGAGCACATCAAACTGTGGTGCCATACTGTTAATCTGCTCTCTACAGAGAAAACAATTTTAAAAAATTCTGTAAAACCAGGATTATACAAATTAAAAGCAGAAGGTTTGCACTCTGTCAGCCTATAAATTCAAAGCCCTTGTAAATCTATGGGTGCTGATGAAGATACTTCTCACTCATACCCTATATAAATCATAGGAGAAATGGAACCAAAAATGTTAGCAGAAAAAAACAGATATTTTTTGTTATCACCAGCTGATGAAGAGTGGAAACAAAAGGTATGGGAAAATGGGGCACAGTGCCCTCTGGGAACTGCTCTGTACTTTCCACAAGCATTAGCAACAGTGTCTTAAGGCATTGTGCAAATGCAGCTGTTGTGATGGCACACAGTCCTTAACTTGATCCAAAGGCAAGAGATTGACATGAACATTGTTGCTCACTCAATATGGTGATGAAAGCTCCCGCCTACATTAGCAATCCACTGATTTCTTAAGGATTTTTCTAAGGGTGAGATAAACTCAAAAGACATTTATAAATTATTCAAATCTCATTAAAAGCTTTGAGGTTTGTTTCTCTTACGTTTTTTCTTTGAAAGACAGCGTTTGTTTTTAAAGGTGCTTCTTCATGGGAAACTGAATGCCCCATCCTCCTTCTCATTCAGGCCCTTAAAATGAGTCATCTTCAGCTCTTAGCTTTCCTTCCTTCCTTGTTCCTGAGCCATTCAGAAATGCTGCTCTTTCTGCCTACCCTGTATTGTCTTATCCAGGGTGACTCTTTGTATCTAAGAGTCCTCCAGCTATTAAAAATAGGCTTCCTTTTTCCTCTCTTCCTCCCTCTCTTCTTTTTAAGATCACCAGTTTGTGTCTCCATTTTGGCTACAACATTTGAAAGGACAGGATTTAACTTGCGGACACCCTGGGTTGAGAGCCTTGCTCTACTGAGCTCCATTTTATGCTGCCACTCAAGTTTTATCCTGTTAATGACTACATCGTTTCTCTTTCTGTTTCCAGAAAGAGTCTTGCAATCTCCATTCCTTGTTCCCTGGTTGAGCAGGCTTTCATGATACAAAATGGGGACATCTTGGAAGTGGTAACGTTGGTGATGGGATAAAGTTCTGGCCAAATGCACTAAAAAGCAAGGGTGCTAACAGAAAGCCTGGCAATAAGAAATGTCAGCCTGGATGGTTCTGTTGCTGCTGGGACCAAGGTGCCCACCTACCCAGAAGCTAGCCCTGCTCCCATCCATTCCTCTCCAGCTTCTGCTCCTCACTCCAACCACTTAAGCCCCAATGTAGTCAGCATGGTAACCCACTCATGGCCAGGAAGATCCAGCCCAGATCTAGCCAAATATTAACCCTTTGCAATGGGTCATGTTTTATCAGGTGGGGAGAGTGGAGAAGGGTGAGAGAACGAGGTTGCTGGGATACCTCCCACTGCCATAAATACCATTCAGTGAAGTACAATGCAGTTCTTACTTTATTTCAGTCTTTTTCACAAGGCAAAAAAATATGAGATCACAGCTATTTTGTACGAAAGGCTGGCCTGAGAGGCGGACTTTGCTGTTAGCAATATCAGCACTCAGCTTCCTTCAACTTTTATCTCACTCACCAGTGAATTCATCGGATAGGGAAGTCTGTAAGAAAAATAAATTCAAGCTCAATTCCTCTGCTGGTATAAACTGATATAATTCATAGCAGTTAACATCAATAAAGGTCAACCTATTTTACTAAAACTTTAATGATTACTCTCATTTTCTTTTGTTTTTCCCCATTTTCTTTTCTTTTTTTTTTTGTTTTTTTGTTTTTTGTTTTTCACCAAAGGCCACTCTTCAAAATGAATTTGCTAAGATAATATTCTTTGCCCATCAATCACCCAGTGTCAGCTCTTCCTACCCTCTTTGAATCACCCTTCAGTCTCCCTCAGCTTCAGGACATGAAGGTCAGGCTTTTTGTGTCCACTTTGAATGCCCTCCACAGCCTGATCCTTCTGCCTACCTGCCCTTATAAAGCCTGCACTGTCAGAAGGTGCCCAAGTTCCCACCCTTTATCAATAGGACTAAGCAGGAGAGCCAACTGCCCTCTACTCATTGGGAACCTTCAAATGAACAATAAACCAAGTCAAACTAACCAACCAAACCAAATTGCAAACCTAACAGAGCACCACACAAACGCTGCGTGATTTCCGGAAGGGTTGGTTATGTTCTGTGACCCTGAAACAATTTCTAGCATGAAATACTGTCAAAACCAAACCTGTGGAAAAACTGGCCTAGGAGAATTTGATGCAATGAAGAACCATCTTGATAATGTGTGGTAGAAACAGCAGGAGCTATCTGTTTTCAGCAGATTTTCCCTTTTTCTCCCTGAAAGTCTGAGTAAAACTCAGAAGAGATGAGATCATGCAAACAAAAATCAGGAGACGAGTTTTACTGGGGCGGCAGACACCACATCAGAAAGAGCTGCAGATCCCCCCAGCACAAACTCCCCATACTTCCCTCTGTCCCAGGAAGGACACTGGGTTGCGACCAGAGGGGCAGAGCCAGGCAATCTCCTAGGAACACCAGAGAGCAGGGGACCAGGATATCCATAGGATGCCATGGAAACTCACCTTCCTAAAGCTTTATCTACCCCTGCACTCTGGTCTTAAACCTGAGGCCCTGGTGCTGTCAGCTGTGCATGCTGTGGCTCTTGACTGGGCCACCGGACAGACTTTTCCTTACTTGGAATTTAGGAGATAGGGAAGG
>VZRU01008607.1:135567-166507 GCA_013398155.1 Pedionomus torquatus
AGGGAGGGAGGGAGGGAGGGAGGAACCTGGTCCAGTCCAGCTCTTAGTCCAGTATAGGTCCTAGGCTAGTATCCACACCACTGGACTTTCCTTCCTTCTAGACAAAGGATATAATTAGATTTAGAGCAATGGAGGATTTGTTTAAAGCTCTGCTGAATGAGTCAGATCAGATCTGTTCTCTTTTCTGTTCTATCTGCTTCTTACAAAGGCTCTGGCCATGTTATTTGCCAGGGCTTTTTTCCCCCTTCATTACTACATCATTTAACAGGCATGAAGAAAAATGTCATTTGGTTGCCCTTTAGACACTAGCCAGAAGTGACAATAAATTTAATGCAGAGTTTTGGGATAAAGCAAAAAAACTATTTTTGAAGAATGACAGTATGTGCAAAGCGTAAAGCTTGAAGCTTAGCAGTTAAATTCTGAACTCATGCGATATTATGCTGCCCTGTGTCACTAACAAGCTGCCAAAATGACAGCAAACTGGATTATCTCCTTCATAATGTAGTCTGTTCAGCACCAAATAAATGACTACTGACTTTTAACACTGCGCAGCACCATTACAGCGAAACTGTGTTGTGACCAAAGGCAATCCTACATGGAACTACCTAGGGAAATGAAGCTGCAATTAATCTTTTCTAGCTACACATGTTATCCCAGGTTCTTCTTATCGAAATCATCTAATTAAACACTGCATATTTCCAGTTTCATACCAGCCTAACTCCCTTGAAGTTATTGGAGTAACACCATTATTGACTTGAAGCAACACAGAGGGAAACAAGGCGTATTCCCCAGTGCAACCACATCACCATGGCTTCTCCCACTCAAAGGGTGTCTCCAATACACTTTCTTGTCATCATCTTCCGGGAGAAATTCAAAGTTTAATTCTGGTGCTCTCAGACTGTAACCCCAGAAGCTTATGCCGTCAACTAAACCAACAGAAGTATTTGTGCCAGAGGGGAATGATGACAGATCTTTAAACACCCACTGTCTGCTGTTTTACAAAGTCTCTGTTTTACACTGAGTCATAAAGCAACTGTGTAGAGATCTGGTCTTCTAGCTGATCATGAAACTGAGCACAAAAGTCCAGCTGAGGTTTTTCCGGGGCTTAGCAAAGCAGGACTCCTCACACCTTCAAGATGAAAGATTCAAGGACCTGTTTGTTCAAGCCTAGGTATAGCATCCTGCCCTTGTCTCCATTGAGTTTCATCCTACTCTCTCCACTATGTATTCTGAAACGGATGAGGTAATTTTAAATTCCACTCCTCACCCTGATGCACTGCAGGTCTCCCAGCTTCATGTCTTCCACAATTCAACCAAACACCATCTTTACCCACCCTTGACATCACAGCCAAAGACACTGAGCTATGCTGGAGCCTCAACTACCCCTCTTCAGGACATATCTCCAGCTGAGCAATGAGCTGCAGATGACTGTGCCATCAAACAACACCTTCAAAGCCATTTTTCCCTAGGTAGTGTGAGGTGGCACCAGAAATGGTGCAGACCCTCTGCAGTCCTGAAGGAGGCTCCCAGGAATGGGTGTTGGCCGGACCTTGGAGAGCATCTTTGTGGTCTCCTGCTGGGCTCTTTGGAGTCTGTGAAATAGTGCAGGGCAGAAGGATGGGCACCATTGCACCTCAGACAGCAATTCTACCTTGTGTTGGGCCCATCTCTGTTCTCTGGGAAGCCCAAAAAAGGTTAAGAGACCCATGGGAAGAGGCACAGTAAACAGCTTCTCCAAAGAAAACAACCAGCTGTGGTGTTCTACCTTTCCAGGAGAATGAAGGCAGTGTTTTTGTACACAACTTGGGTGCCTAATGCCAGGCAGGCCCAGGCAAGCGGGCCAGGTTGCATGCTCGTTTGCCTTTTTGGCCCTTCCATGGAGGCCGAGCGCACATGCACGTGGGCTGCCTGTCACAGTGTCAGCTGGGCCTCCAGATCCAAGAGGTGCAGGCTGCTGCCCGCCGAGTACATGCCCCCAGCAACCAACCCCTTTGGCAAGGCAGGTGTTTTGCTAATTTTTTGCATGCACATACACATCTCCCCACAGGCATTCAGCATGTTCAGCTGGCATCCAAACTGCTGGCACCTTGGAGGAGTCACAAGGGAGCGGCTGCCCACCTCACTGCTGGTGTTTCATCGCTGCCAAATGAGTATGAGCCTCAACTAAGAATTCATCGTGCAGCAGATCTTATGAGATCTGAGAGGGGGTATAGATGCCCGGGGTCAACCAGAAGTGTTCCTCTTACCCTTGTTCCTGTTTTAGAAGAAACACCTGACTACAGAAGATAAAACTCCAGATCCCAGCTCTTTATCTCTTAGACTGGAATCTGGAATATAAAAACCCAAAGAAACTCTTGGATGACCCAGATTAAGGTTTCTGATATGCTTATTTAAATTATAAATCCTGGAGGATTAGAGCCGATGTGTGAATGGGTTTTGTCTGTGATGGTGGCACTAGTAAAACACAGAAGCCCAGACTTTCAAAAGTAGTTAGGTGTTAGATCAAATAGCAGGTCCCTGTGAGGAGCAGGATCTGAGGCATTTTTCTGGATGGCAATGAAAATAGGGTGGTTTTTTTTCAAAAGGATACTGTGCTCTGCCCCTGGTAAAGGTGTTTCCGATCTTCTAAAACTCCACCAAGATATCACCAGAAAATGTCACAATACAATGCACTGAATTCAATGGTGAACATTCAGTCTTCATCTTCATGATACATTATTCATATCTTGCTGCATCTCCTCATGCTTGGGATACGTCCTCTACATTGCTGTTCTCAGTGGGAAATTGTAGCTAAAATGGGGATGATTTGGCTGAAAAATATGCTGCGGCTCCCCTGGTTTTCCATGGATGAAGTACTGTTCATTTGCATGTGCCTGAGTTTTCAGCAGAGGAACAGTCCTGTTACAGATTGAGCTGCTGAGCCAGCACCTGAATTCATGGCAATTCCTTTCACTCTTTTCAGTTCTTCAGCAAAGCTTCATTCACACCAGTGACTAAGAAGATATTTTTACTTTTGCACATCTGTCCTTGATCTATTGAGTATTTTTCTTCCAACAAGCAGTCACCAAAAGGGCATGTGTCTGTGTGTGTGCGTGCAGGACAGTTTTGCCTAAATAGTTGCCATGCTGCCTTGATGTCATTAGCAGAAAGAAAGGATTTATTGCTGCAGCTCAGAAGTCTGAAGAGCTTAATGACAGATGTAGAGCCCAGCAAGACTGCAGTCTGGGATCCTGGTTCAGTTCTGGGCTAATAAAAATATTCTTCACCCATATTTTGCGTCCAAGCAATTATCCGTCTCTTTTTCCCTGCTTACCTCCCAGCAATTACTACGGAAACATGTGCTATCCACTGAAGTAGAACCTACTTTTTTTTTTTAATGTCAGGTGCTGGTTTGATGACAGATTAAAAAACACCTTGATCCACTGGGGTCTGCACTATGGCTTTGAGATGTTCTAACTAAAACGCCAAGCAACTCATACCTTCTGTAAACCGCTTAGCAAAGAAAAATCTGGATCACGTGCACATGGACACAGGCAGAGTGGTTGGGGGTAGCAGCAGAGCATTCCCTGGTCAGCACAAGGGCAGGAATAGCTGCACCACTTTAAAATGACCGCTACTGGAGGAGCTATGCTGGGAAAAGTATACCCTAGAATCTTGCTGACGAGGGACTAAATTTATATTAATTCCATCTTGATACCAGGTGGCTGGGGAACAGCATAATGGGACATACTGAGGAGTTTCTGAAGAAGTGAGTCAATTTTTGTTATTTTCAGTGCAGCCAGGATTGGGTTTTGCCACTTGTTAGGGGGGTAGGTTGATTTACCCAGCATAGTTGTGCTACAGGAATCACAGCCAGGATCTGGAGCAAACGTCTCAATTGCGACATCCTGGCAAGAAGCTTGTTCTAACAAGTAACTATTTTGAGAAGAGGAAGAAAAAAGAACAAAAATTGGCAAGAAGAGCTGCAAAGGCTGCACTTCGTGCAGATGCTCCCTTCTGCTCCCAGGGCCTTGCAGACCTGGCTGTGCTATCCAGGCTTCCTCTGCTTCCTCTGCTCTGCCAAAACAACCTCCCTGTCCATCTCTAAGGGACCCCTGAACACCCACAGTCTTTCTTAACTCTGTTCCTGTGCCTCCCCACACTCCTTGAGCCTTGGTTCCCTTCCAGCTACTGGCATTCCCATATGCTGTTCCGCACAGCGTGGCTCTGTGTGAAGCTCGCCTTCCCCGGCTGCAGTTTTCCCCGTACCCTTGACCTGCTAATGCCTCAGCACCCAAGAGTGTTGTCCTGTGTACCCCAGGTGACACCGCCTGTCTGTCACTACCCACAAGATCTGAAATATTCATGTAGGACTTAACTTGAGGGTGCCCAATGTCTCATTGGGTCATTTACATCTGGGCAAAGGAAACGCGAGGTGGCTGTGATATGTGACCAAAATGCGAGCAGTTGTAAACTGACAAGGGCCTTCTGTTACCATTATTAATCCCCTGAGTCACACTGCCTCCAGATATTTCCTGTGTCACTGCTATTTTTATTTCTTCACCAAAAAAAGACTGTAGACTTCAGTTTGCTCCTGCTCACATCAGGCTTGAGTCAAGCCTCTGACAAGCAGAATTACACCAGACCTGCCACGGCATGGGGTGGAATCTGCATCCTAGGTTTTGCATCATTTTGCAATTAGTATGAAATGTTCATTGGTGCTGAAGTACTAAACAGCATCAGGAACTAATGTGATATTAACAGACTCTCGAAGACTGACTGTGAAAACAAACCATCTCTTACCCTGAATATTTCTGAAAGATTGGCTTCTAGGTTTGGTGCTGGCTTTTATTTTTTTTTTTCCCCGTGTTTTTCTTTTTTTTCCTCCCCCCACTTACTTACTTAATGCTATCTAACATCAAAGGAAATACTTGCTAGCATTATTCTGAACAAAATCTCTGCAGCTGAGGCACATCAGACGCCAGGCAGTGCAAAGTGCAGTAGCCTGTAAGTGTGAGAGCCATGTGGACCTTTGACATAAGCCTGAGGTTTGTTAAATCACCTCCTCAGATGCACAGCAATATGCTGCACACTGAAATAGTTCTCAGTTCCTTTCCACTGGCAATTGACAGCAAAATAATAAACGCTTGTGGTATTTAGACGGAAGACTTACGTGAACAGGTAGGATTTGGTTAGGACTGGTGAGAGCGTACTAGCAAGATTTAACCTTTCTCTCAAAATTTTATAGTAAGTTTTTAAATTTAAACTGAGGTCCTTGCTAATTAGCATTTGCTTTGAGATCCCTAGACTGCACAGTACAAAAGTGAAGACAGAGAAAATCAAGCTAATTGTTCCCTTGTATAAAGGGCTGCAGATTAAGCAAGCCAGGCACACATTGAAATGCGGTGACCCGGAGCCCTTATCTATCTCCAACAATACACCACAGCTCTGACTAAGAAAGGTTGCTAAAACTCAGGCATCAAGTACTTGGGGAGAGACAATGTTAGAGAGGGTGCCAGGATGTGCCTCAGATATACCAGCACCCGCTGAGTCACAGGAAGGGGCAGCAGAGCGTTAGCGACTTGAGGTCATAGTCCCGTGGTTACATTCATCTGCTCAAGCCATATTCTTTCTTCCCTCAGACACAACAAGGGACCATTTGCCAGCTACTGACCATAAGGAGAAAAAACATGTCAAAGTGGGAACCCAAAAGGAAAAGAGAATATTTTCACTCTCCGCCGCATATCCTTTGAGAAAAGAGATTTCAGGAACTTGGCTGAAAAAAACCCCACACATACACGGCCAGGACTCAAAGGTATCAGATGGAAATCAACTAATTCTCTCTTTCACAGCTAAAAGAATTCTTCTCCCTCACCAAAAGGATTTAACAGGCCTTTCGAGGTCTGCAGTCAAGAGAAAATAACTTTATAGAACTGGCAGTTTTCTGGCAAAATATCTTATTGCAGTTAACCATTCTGTGCATTCTTTGGAAATTTGGTGTGATACAGATATCATGTCTGGTTATACATCCCGTTTTTTTTCTGCCCGCTATTGTACTAACCACTGACACTGGCCATCACATCCACAGCACCAAGCAGCATCCCCCAGGGATTTATTCAGCCCTGAAATTTCCCCACTCTCTCTTCCCTCTACGAACCCAGCAGCCGTATGACCCTGTTGATTTTCGCACTCTCCTTCTGGGGAATCAGGAGTTTTCTGCATGGGTGGAAGGTTTGGGAAATTAAGCTTCAGGCAGATACATCATTATATTCATCTGCTCAATATGCAATGTTAGAATTGCCCTTAAGCACCATATTTCAGTGTGGTGAAAGTTTTCTCATGAGTTTCCTCATGTTCTCCTCTCTCCTTGCCTGTTTTCCAAATTCTTCATACTATGCTCCCTGGGCAGGAGCCATTCTTGTGCTCCTCAGAGTTTCGGAGGCTGCTCCTGTTTTATGCCCATCCCAGCACAACCCAAACACTGGTCCAAAGGGCTGTCAAGTGCTTGTATCTGCTCCCATCTGCACGCCACTCAGGATACATGTGGCATCATTGATGGCAGTGGAGTCACCTTCCAAACAGGGCAACCTTCAGAGCTGGGTATGTCATTGAGTCTCTTGTGTGTGCACAACCTCAGATTTTTCTGATTCCTGAATTCTCCCATCAGATCAGGGTTTCAAGGCATTTTGCTCTGGCACCATTGTGAGCTTCTGTATGTTGCAGGCCATGCACTGATGCCCTGTTCCACCTGAGCACAATAATTTCTGTTTGTCTTCCTTCCAAAAAGACATCCAGAGTTTGATGAGTAGACATGCAGAGGTGAAGACTTCACAGTTTACTGAGCAGTTTGTTTCAGTGATTAATTATTTCGACCATTAAAACCGCTACCCTTACATTTTTAGCTGATCTTGTCTGACATTAGTTCCCAGGCACGCATTTTGTTGTGCCTTTGGTTGACTTTGTACCTAGTGTTTGCTCCAGTCACCCCTTTGAACTTCCTGTTGACACCTTAAATCTCTGCCTGCCAGGCATGTTTCCCAGCCACAGTGTCATTCTTTTTCCTGCACCCATTTTGAAATTTTCTAGCTCCTTTCGAATATGTACACAGTACCGCCCAGTGCAGTAATGCAATGGCAAGAGGAAGGCACAGGGAGATGAAGCATCCTCGTCTTTGTGATAAAGCTAAAGCAACTAAGCCAGCCTGTAATTCCTTTGCAACGATTGCTTTAGACCTTGTCCTTGCCCAAAGCCTTCTCAAGGAAACCAGAAGAGGGTGGGATGTTGACTTGGCTATGTGAAAGCCCCCAAAGTCTTGGTCACTAAGGATCCTACATTTGGAGTTACACTTGGGCCTTCAGACAGGACAGTTGTAAAATCCAAGAGAAGAATTTTGGCCTGAGGGAGTAATTGTATACTCCTAGTGCAAGGCGTATACATAGTAATTATGTATTCCTGAAGTGTATGATGTTTGGTAATTATACACAGCAGACCCAAAAATATCATTTAACACGTGTGCTGGTTTTTAAGGCAAAAATAATGGTGAGTTTACTTTGTGATTATATGGTCTTTACCACATACACTTTCTGCCAGTATTTGATACTTACTATGTCATTAAATGGTCAGCAGTTGCTTTGGAGGCAAAGACTGTTTGGAAAATTGTTCCCTGCAAAATGGAGCATTATTTAAAAATCATTAACATTTTTCACCACAGCATTTTTTCTAAGGGAAAATATATAAGTCCTGCAGTAGACTTCAGTCTACATTCTTTTGGAGATGTGTTGTCTTCCTGTTGTTCTGAATGCTGCTCTCAACGTCCTTCTGTTGAGCTTTATTCAGTGTTCCTCTCCATCCATTTTCCTCTCTAAGCCCTTCCCTCCCAAGCCAGAAATAATAGTTGAAAGCTGATTGTAATTTTAAGCCAACAATATCCCTGCTCTTCGTGAAGCCAATGGACATGGCAAAGTTCCCATTGACTTCAATAGTCCAAGTTTTGTCTCAAGGATCCTTGCCATGCAAATGGAGTAACTCCACCAAAGTCAACAGGGTTGCATTGAAAACGTCTGGGTACAATAGCAGCAGAATCCATCCTGGGGGTAGGAGGTTCTCTTGCAATTGCTCCTGACCCAGACGTATCTACATGTGCACGTACACACAGCGGAGTGGAGCTTGCCATGCACAAGCTCTCTTTACCTTTGCCAGCACAGTATGGTATTTTGTTTGATTCTTGGGATGCAGCACAGAAACATGAATCAGCCCAACCTGGCATGACTGCAAATTTAAGAAAAGATAGTCTAAAAGAAACAAAGAGGCAACTTTATTCAGTATATTCTATATCAAGACTTATAGGTCTCTAACTAAAGTAATTTTATGGCTCCTGATGGAAGTACTAAACTCCTATTTAGCTCCTCTGCTCTTCCTTGAGTTTTCCATTTATTCCAAGGAGCACCGAAAACATTTTAGTGATAATTCATAATAACGTGACACCAGTTAAGTTATAAGACTGGAATTCACTCATTTTCAGAAGACCAACAGAATGGCTGTACATTACTGTGTTGTCAAAATAAGGCACTAAAGAGACTGTGGTAAAGCGTGCACCCCATGCTGGCTGCCTGCAGAAGGGAGAATTTCACCCTATTCTTTTGCAGATCTTTGCCAGCATGGCAATCTTCAGGAGAGATTGTACCCAAAGCAATGTGTGCATGGAAGACATGACTCTCATTCATTTCCATGGGCATTGTACCATCCTTAAGTCTGCAAAGAGGATCCCTCAATCTGCAATGGCTCCTATCACGTCTTGTTTTCAGGCCTGGTGAAAGCAATGAGTGGTTTCTAAAAGCCACAACCAGGCAGTTAATGGCAGGTTGGGTGGAAAAGGAAGATACGAACACAGCACCTTAGTCACAGAATTACTTGCTGACTGGTTGGTACAAACAAGTCATTTTAATAGTTACAACGCCGAACCACATAGAATAGTTCAAACACTAAGTGTAAGACTAAAAAGCTTTCATGGACTGGTTTCTTTAATAATAATAAAGTATTCCTCTTCTGAAAGCCACATGCTTTTTTTAGCCATTCTCCTTTTGAGGAAAACCGCCCTTTTTCAGATGTTTCTCAGCTGATGGATTGCTACATCGCCTGTCTTAGAAAATGGATGCATCCTGCCTGTGCGTGCCTGTGTCAGAGGAATGAGTTTTAAAATAGCTGCCTCTATTCAAAATATCTCCTGATTATATGGCAATGCAAAGATACTTAAGGGGTTCAAAGCAACTATTCACCTCAGGCATCTTTGTCCAGGTCCATGTAATACCAGAAACTGTTTTCCCTGGAACCTGTTTTTTAATCACTCAGGACAAGCCCTTTTTGGGAACCCAGTATGACCACGGAATGACTGCTCTGAAATGCTTTTTACCAGCTGAGACGAAACCTAGGCTTTGGGGCACCTGTATTTTATAATATAACTAAAAATACTATGTGAGCCTTTGTGTTTCAGCCTTTCCCAGCTCATACTATCCCAATTTCTCTCTGCTCTCCCACAGAGAACAAAGTCTACCCCTGTTTAACTAGCAAGAAGCTCCAAAAAGCATCACTGCAAGCTCAGCCAGCAGATCTGCTCTGAAAATAGAAGCAGCAAAAGAGAGACAGGTGATGACTCACGACTCAGCTCTGCTCTTGTTTAGAGTGGCACAAAACACGAGTAACTCCCATGAAATTGGTGAAGTAAACACCCTTTCAAGTAGCCACGCTTCTTGAGTAATGTGAGATCAACCTACACTGGTTCAGCGTGACTCAGCTTTGACATTGGATGGGATCAGCTGGTTTCCAACTCACTGGGGCTCCAATACATCCTCATCAATTAAGAACAAGTGCAACTGAGCTGAAGTCTACTGGTGCAAAAATTGCCATTGTTTGGGTGACAAAGACTCTGCATCAAGCAGTCTAGGACTCCCCCAGAGAAGTTCCCCTGCATCACTGGATAGATACCTGTTTAAATCGGGTGGTAAAGAGTTGGAAGATAGCTTGGCTGAGGGATAAGTGAGAGTAATTTGTTGTGTTTCTTACATTTCTATGGCATTACACAACACAATTTTTGCAGCCCGGCTAGATCCTTAGCTGAAACACAAGAGTGGGTTGAGGATTTTGCTGGCTTGTTTGTTTTCTTTTGAAAAGCAGGAGATTTCTCATAAAGAGTTTATGGGAAATTCAGTTATAATAAAGATGTTTCCATTTTAGTGAAAATATTCACTAGGGGAAAAATATTTCTTAACCATCTGTACTGTATGCTTTCAGTTCCTGAAGAAAAGAGAGGTGCTTGATGTCTTGTGGGAAGTCCCAGAAGAGGACTATATAGCATATGCAAAACAACCCAAAAAAGTTTGGCAACAGACCTAGGACAATCAGAAGCACATAAAAAGTGCTAAACAATGGCCAAATTACTGAGCTATCACCACCATTAAGCCCATGTAGAGGCTGATGGAGGTATTCTGCTGATTCAGTAGTGTAGATGCTCCAGCCAGACCCCCCACTTGGATTTCTGGGCCACCTCATAGCAAGCAAGAGAAGTTATCAGACGTTGTTGATTGTCCACAGAGGAGTAGAAATGAAAACAGCTAAGCATCTGCTATTCTTCATGGCAACATTACAGCTCAGCTATGCAATTCACCTAGCTAACTTCTATGCAAACAAAATGGTGTGCCAGCATTTCCAGTGTTATAAATCAAGGTTACAAACTGAAATGTTGTTAGAGATGCTATAAATAAAGATAACTATATGTGGGGTGAGGGGAAAGCTAATAAAAAAAGATCCCACATCTGTGGGGATTTGTGGTGTTGCTCAAACAAAGGGATGGGATTCAACAGGCACAGCAGTTCCTTGCCTGCTGTTGCCTCCACCCATAAGTTTTAAACAATATCCATATTTAATTGAGCATTCTCAATGCTATTTTCCCAAGTGCTTTTGAAAGGTCCGTTGATTTCATTTTTCCTTGGCATCTTTATCTTCCAGCTGCGAATTGCCTTATTACTGAGGACTCTATCACTCACAGGATGTCTAGATCTTGATTGCTCCTGCATTCGGTAGATTTTAAAGCTGATTGGCAGGATGCTACACATTGAGATATGATGGTATTTTTAAAAAGCAATTATAGTCAGATTACGTTTTGAAAGATGTATTTGGGAAAGTCAATGCCCAAGTTTTCTCCCCTTTGGAACAGCGATGAGTGGCATGCAAGCACTGTGCTCTGCCTGCCTCCACACCCTCTTTCGGGGCCATCTGTGCAGTAATTTGCTGCCAGCATAAAATGGCAACTTACGGCCTTCCCTGGGTTTGGTTACTGCACTGTGGAGCTGAAGCCTTGAGAAAAAGGACACATGGTGCATCTATGCTACTGTGTTTAGGTTGAAACAAGGATGTCAGAGCTGGGGCAGAGCAACTGTTTGTAACCCCCAGGGAGAGCCATCAGCATGGCTTGTCTAGCCACCATGATGGGTGAAGGGACCCTCACCTGGAGTCTCAGCTATGTCACATGAACCAGCCCTGACACCTTTGTGGAGCCACAGCAGAGGAATGGGGGCCCACAGGGAATCAAGCCCTCATGTATCTTTATACCTTCTACTATTGTTATTTCCCACACCTTTCAGCTGGACTCTAAGGCCCACAGGCAGGGACACCAATGACATCTTGCAAATGGATGCATTTTGCTTTCACAAATTTAGAGTTGCTTTTATTTTTGCTAGAGCACTGTCCAGCCAACTCTGGACTGTGATCTCAACTCTAGGCATCAGGGCATATCTGGAGGTCCTGGGGTGGGCATTGCTCCACAGCTGGTTCTTGTCTTTGTGCTCACAGGAGGGAAGATGATAGGGGAATGCCAAGATAACCCAGACAAGGGAGAAGCTGCCACCCAAGGAGCATGAGTCAGACACCCAAAGTTCTCTGCAAGGAGTCAGCCTGGGTCATCCAACCTCAGCTCCTGGTGGGTCACCCACATTTGGGGCTATGTGAGCCCAGATAACAAGGGCTGGCAGCTGTTCCTGCCCCAAGGGCCCTGTCCCAGGAGTGGAGCAGTTGCAGAACACCAGCAAACAGGATGAATCAAGCAAGAGATTAGTGTAGATGAGAGAAAGAGATAGTCTAGTTCTCCTCAGAGGTGCAATGTCTTTGTTAAAAACAATGACATTTTGCTCAACAGATTGTATAGTTTCAGGACCTACACTGGGATGACTGAATAAATTCAAACTTTTAATTCAAACAGTTGAAGAGAATCACGTACCAGATACAGACAAAAGTCAGAGAGAGGGTAACAGATGCTTTTTATGTCTTTAGTCTTCTTTATGGCTCTTCCCACCAATTTCAAAGTGGCTATCACCTCCTTGAAATTCAGCAGTGCTGGAGGGCATGACTGTGCTGGGGCCAAATAGTAGGATAGAATTATAAGGGGAATGAAGACGTGAAGCAGTGGGAAGAAGCTATTCAATCTGCTGTGCTTCATGCATTTCTGCAGGCAATAGATGTGGCTAGCTCTGATCAGAGGCAGGGGAAACGTTTTAAATATGTAAAATGTAAATTAAAATACATGTTCTTATGTGCTATAAGGTATATAATCAAGAAGAATTGTTTGCTGAGAATTATGGTTAGCACCACTTAGATGTAATTGTTATGGTCAGTGTTATGGCGCACTTGCAATACCATTACAATCCACTTAGCTGCCCAAGGGAAACTTGGGAGGGAATTTAATGCTATCTGGATGAACACAGGAAAAGGATTTGCCCTCATAAGGTCCACATTTTTTATAATACAGGACTCAACTGCAGTGTCACTGACATTTCTTTAATTTTGAAATGCTACATACTAGAAAAGTGTAAGGGTAGGAAAAACTACCTGATAAATATTGTACGTGCCTGCAAAGGGAGGCTCATTCTCATTTTAATGAGCTAAAAAACCCCAAACCCATTCATAATCCCAAAACAGGATTGCACATTTAATCTAATTATGCTCTAGACCCTGGAAAACCCTGAGCGTTTCCTGTTATGCTGTTTGGCTTTATCCCTCATCTAGGCTGAAGTCTCCGAGCTCACTTCAAGGCCCTGAGACACTGTGGATCTGATTCAGCAGAACACTTAAGTATACACTCAAACAAAGCACTTTGAGGACTTGCATCTTTGCAAGTGTTTGGCAACACTTTTAAGCACTTACAGAATTTTAAGCATATATTTAAGTCCCTTCAATTTAGCTGAAGCAGCAGATCTACTTAAGTATTTTGTTTAATGAAAGTATAAGTGATTAGAATATCATAAATGCAAACTGATTTTTCTCTGGTATGCATTGCTAGCTCCTTTTCTAAGCAGCCCGGCATGTCAGATCTATTTGTTTATACTCATTTTAAATGCAGAGCTGTGTGGGGGAACTCTACAATTAAATTCTCCAGTCTGTTTGTTTGCTTTTCCCTGCAGATGTGGGGGTTCCCACCTCTTTTGGAAGTGCTGTGCCGCAAAAAGATTTAGCACAACGCTGAAGCCAGAGCAGGGCTGCGAGTCAGGTTTACTGCATGTGGCAGAAGCCGATGAGTAAGCTGAGCTCCGTTTCAGCCTGCTTAGGCAAGATTTGTGCGTCTAGTTATTTATCTTTGGCTCTAATCTTGCAAGCCATATACCTGCAAATAATCTTCATCCACTCAAATACATCCTTGAAGTTGGTAGGAGCAGCCAATGCACAGAAAGTTTGCAGGGAGTGACTGTTCTAAAAGCAAAGAGAAGGCAACAGGGCAAACCCAATCCGAAAGAGACCACGTCCATCTGCCACTGAAATCAGCAACAATTTACCAACACCCTCAGCAGAAGCAGATTCAGTGCTGAAAGGGAGGCTGGACCCTCTGCTGTCTGTGCCATTCATATAAGCAAGGAGAAAGATTTCTTTTCTCATACTAAGGTGGCATGAAATAAATGAGCTCAAGCAAGACCATCTACAAATCCTCTTCTTTGCAGTCTGTTTTATAAGGCTGGGTAATTATATAGGAATTACTTCCCAGACTGATTTTTCTTATATGAGACAAAGGCAGGGGGCAAGACACAGGACAATAAAGCTGACTTTGAATGAAGAGTTATTAAGAGCTTTGGCACTCTTTTTAGTTTGCAATGTCCTTAGAGGCTGGCTCCATGGGGAAAAGGTTACATGGAGACAGGAGAGGATGGTGGAGCCGTGGTGGCTTGCTCTGAATCTCAGAGTATATCATGTTCTTGCAGTGCTGGCCGGTGGCTATACGGACTGACTCAGGGCTTTGTTCTCAGTGCCAACCCTACCCCGGCGCTTTCTTCTGGAAAAAAAAAGAAGTCATAAAATTTCAATTGGCTTGAGTAAAACAGATAATAAAAGAAATGGAAACAGAGAAAGGCTGTTATTGCCAAGTTTTGAAGGAATTAATACAATGGCACCTGAAAAATATATGGAAGACATTTGGCTCTGTCGGAAAACAAGTTTTATACTGCAGAACTGTTGTGTTAGGTCTCTGAGAAGAGCCCAGGCTGCACAGCCTGTGTGTGAAAGTATCTCCCTCTAGTTCTTCCCTTTAGTGGAGGAGTCCACGCTACTTTCTTCCCGACAAAAAGACAGCTTGATTCTTGAAGCTGTCATCCTAATGGATGACATGCCAGCTGCTGGGAAATCTGGCAGCTGCAATGGAGTGGGAGGGATTTTGGCATTGGATCATGCCCCACCGGAGAGCTATTCCAATTCACAGCTTGGCCAGAGAGTTTTAAAGAAGGATCCTTTCTAAGGAAATACTCAAGAGAAAGGCCATCCTAGGAGAGGTAAAAGCAAGTGGTAAGACTGTACCAGGTTCAATAAACTGTGTTGACAGAGACATTGGTCTCAGCACTAAAATGAAAAGAAGATTAACCTAGCTTTGGTGATGCTAATGCACTGGGGAATCAATTAGTACAAAGGGACTACATAAAGCCTTAAAAACTCTCACTATAGCAAAGTCTTGTCAGAAAGTTCTTTAAGGAAAGACCAAAACACCCAGGAAACCAGCAGCTTTAAAACAGATAGAGGTACACTGGCAGGTCAGCCAGAGGAAGAGAAATGCTACTTTTTCTCTTAGATCTGAAAGACTTTACTCTGATACAGAGCTGATCTGCGGTACCAAACACCATCTGTAAGAGGAAGGGCAGCCAAGCACAGGACAGACATCAAGACCACCCACTTGTACACCCGCCATTTTATCTAGAATATCTTAAACCTGATTTAATCTCAGGCATCTTGAGTAATTTGTTTGGAACACCCATATATAGTGTTTTGTTGCCCAATGCTTCTTCCATAGTTAAAGGAGAGGAAACGATTCACCACATCTCTTTCTCATGTGAAGCCTGGCGTGATGGCTGGGAAAGTCCCATCAGTGAAGGGACTTAAGCCTTGTGAGTCAGGTCAGGGCCGGTCCCCTGTCTTACATTTTGCACAGAGTGACAATACCTCTCAGTTCCCTCTCCCTTTGTTTTTTCTACTTCATTATGGGGTCTCTGAGACAAGTTGTTGTTTGGTATTCCTTGACAATATGGAACTGAAATATGTTTATCTTCACTCTCTTATTCATATTCCTGATTAGTCATATGTATGGGTTTTCTATATTTTTATTTACAGTAGAGTCTGATTTCCCTTATGTGAATATCATCTGTGTATTTGTTACATAGCAGTAAAAAGAGAAGGCCTAAAACTTCAAATGATGAGAGGAAACAAACACAGAATTTTCTTCATGCAGAAGGTATGGAAAAATACCAACTACTATTTGAAATTATGAAAATGGTGGGAGGAGGTGAGGAGAAGTTCTAGAAAACCATATTTTGCATAGAGTTGGTTTATATTTCCTTTTTTTTTTTCCCCTTCAGAAAATGTTGCTTTTCTAACAGTCAATTATTTAATACAAAAACCCACAAAACCCCACCAAAACCAACAACCAAAAAAACCAAGAAAAGTCAAAAGGTTCTCCTTAAGCTCAAAGCAGAGCATCCGTGCCTGGCGTTCAAACTCACAGAATCTAAATTTTCCCCTTGGCTGCTTCCACCGGTAGCCTCACCTGCCACAGGTGTTTTTAATTCCTCCTGGTAACCTGAGGAGCAGCTCCAGCATCACACGCTTTGGCCTATAAAGCAGGAGCAAAAATGCAACCTAAAATCAACCAAGCAAGTATAAAAGAGCAGCCTGGGCTGTCATTTCTCTATTCCTGGGTGGTAAATTCAGATCTGTTAGGTGTTTTTTTTCCTCTCTGAGACTAGAGAATCAGCATTTTTTTTAATACTCTTGTTTTGGCTGGCAGAGGGGTGGGAGGTAGAAGCCTTTGAGGTGGTATTTCCACAGAGGAGATGGTTGTCCTTTCCTCAACACCCTCCCAGAACAGTGGGAGAGCTGTGGGGACTGAAGCCCAGTTTCTCCTTCAACATGTCCATCCCAGCTCTGCCACTGACCCCTGGGGCCATGAGTCGCTTAAAAGACCTAAGTTTTAGAAACGCTGGACACCCCCCAAGTATCCATCGGGAGCTGTCGGCGCTGCTCATGCCGGCAGATCAAACGCGTGAGGTCTGTGGTGGTCTGCAGCGGTGGTCTGCTTCAGCCATATGCAGCCAAGGCCCTGTTGTGGGGTCTGCCTGAGCAGCATCCATGGCCCTGAGTGCTCTTTCCACCACTGATAAAGGGAGATTTTTTCGTGAGACAGGGGTCGTGGGGCAAACCCCCACAATGCCTGCTGAGCAGTGTCTCAGCCCTGCCTGGCGGTAGGACACCCTGACGATGCCTCACACCTACACCTCAGGGCCTCCTCCTTGCCCTGGTTTGCCACCGGGAAAGACCTATTGGGGCTGCACTTTTGCACCCCAGGCACTCCCATTGCTGGCGGCCATACGCTTCCCAGAGCTCCCTGGCGTGCCCGGGGCTCTCCACGGCCCTCCCGGTGGCTGTGGGTGCCCCTCAGCATTTTGCAGGGCATGTGGTGCGGCTCCAAGCAGCCAGCGGCCATCAACGCCACGGCAGAGTACCTTATTTAACCTCGGTGAGGGAAACACCAGCGCTTTTCCCTCTCAGCATTTGTTTTCAGTTGCTAATCCAGGAAACACACGTCCTTTCTATTTACTTAGAAAAGAATGAATAATAACTATGTTTCTCCTCGGCTCCTTCCCCCTCCCTGGTCCTCTTCTCACACCACTGCTCCTTGCCATTAAAATGGAAACCCCTGTGTTACAGACATTGCCGGGCTGCTAGAGCACTTAAGCAGCACCCTGTGAGCTGCAGCCATTTACTGTGTGCGATTGTTTCTGCGAGACCTAATAATTCTACCATTGTTATTATAACACTGTGCACTAATACAAATGAGCTTGTAAATAGGGTTCCAACTAAAATAAAACCATTATAATCACAGCCCAGGCTGTAAATCACAGAGTAGTGTGTTCTGCTGTGGTTTGACCGAGCGCCAGGCAATAGTCAAATAATCAAACTGCAGATGTTGGGATAGCAAATCTGCTTAAATTTAAACAGTGGCAAAAGTCCAAACAACAGGGGGGGCAGAAAAGAGTCCTTTGCACAATGTAGGAATTCCCCCCCTTTCTTGTTAACTGGGTCTATAAAGTAACCAGACATGTTACTCGATAATAGCACTGTTCCTCGGCAGCTTGCACACACTAGTGCCGGCTCACAGGCATGGGAGCTGGGCAAAGCGTCTGCAGAGTGACTGATAATTAGTGCTAGCTTCCAGGCTTGCCAGGGCATCCCCCCACCACCATTCCTATGGCTACTGACAATGGTGAGATCAAGCCCTTGAAGCCTCCCTAGGGGAGAAGCCCACAGGTACACAATAATGTACTGTATCGTGAACTTCATCAGAATCACCTCAAAAGTCAATGATAACGGGGTCACAAATTGACACTCTCTAATTTGCTGAGCTTCTTGATATGACTAGCCTTGCTCCCTCCTTCCTCTCACTCCTGGATGACCCTATTTACCAATGGTGGAGCCCAGGATACTTCTGTAATTTGGATTCTTGCTCAGTGACGTCCATGGTGGGCACTTACCACCAAATGCCAGGCTGAGGTCTCATGTCCCAACCCCAAAGCATTCTTGGTTGGGGCACACAGAGAGACCTGCCTACAAGTAGCACATTTCACAAAGAGTCATTTAACTGAGCAAAGCAGCACGAAATGGGCAGTGGAGAGACGATGCTACAAACGTGGGGCAGCTGAGAAGGGGAGGCACACCAGGCTGTCATGCTCTGCCAGCTGCTTCCACAGCTGTGGGAGATGCAGTGTGGTTGTTTCTCCTCCTAGCCAGAAACCAGGATCTGTGTCGGTAGTGCTCAAACACAGGCGGTGTGTTTTCGTTTGGAGAATACATGAGCCTTGGCTGTTGCCCCATGACATTTGAAATGATGTTATAAGCTTCTTTAGGAAAAGTATACGGTCATTTGTTTCTCTGACAGCCCAAGGCAAAGAAGTTGGATGGGTCCTGTTGCTCACCACGTTGTCACATGTGGCCACAGGAGGGCTGTTAAATGTGAGAACCTCCTTGATGTAACTTTAACTTACCATGAAGGAATTTTTTATGCTATTTTTTTTAATGTAATATTTAAGTGGCTGCTGGGCAACAAGTCATAAGAACAATCAATCACACAAACAGATGCCATGTAAATACTTCTTTTAAGCAAGTAGCTCAAGAAATCATTGAGGGGATAAAGCAGCCATCTCTCCAGGGGAAAATCAGCAAAATGAGCTTGCCAGTCTTGGATGAAGGCTGAACAGGATACAAACCAGTCATCCTCCTGAAGCTGCTGCTTCTCTGTGGCACTGACACAGCAGCTGTGAATATTAATGTTACTTCCCCAAAACCTTGTGACTAAATTCCGCTAGCAGGACAATTTGCCCTGCCTGCTCAGGAAATATTTGCTGTTAAAATGACTCGAAGGCAACATGAACCAAATGCGTTCCAGCTCCAAACTGCAGGGACCCCAGGAGGGGATTTTGGTTATGAAAAGCTCATTCACTGATTTGAAACTTTTTCCTTAGAATTTGAGTAACGAACTTGGAAGAACATCCTCTTTCCTCCTTTTTTCCATTGATTCTTTTTAAGGGAGTTTATCTCCTCAGGGCGAGGAACTTTTTTGGCCTGAGTCTTTCTTCTGGAGGGAATACAATGTCAGAAGCAGAAAAATGTGCTACTCCAAGTACATACTGCAAAATTAACACCTTGGCATGCAGTTCTTGCATATCCATTATGCTGGATACAGATTTCCACAAGTTTTCCTGCTCTTTTTGTCAGGGCCACTGTTTTTAAGAAGTGCTATTCTTTTCATCTCAGACTTACAGTAAGCCCATTATTCAGAGGAAGCCTGCAGAGAAAGCCCATTTTCCTTTGATGCATTCCTTAGTGTCTTGGTGAGAAGAATCGTTCTGGTGCGTGAATCAACTCTGCTTCCTCTGCTTGTCAGAAAAGCAGCGCAGCTTTGTACTGCTGATATATGCCATGCTGCACGGGATGTGGTTGATCTCCTCTGCTGCTCTGCTACTGCTGCTGCTCCACAGAGATCTGTTTCACAATGTGTGCAGTAACCAGATTAAAATCAATGCTGGAGGTTGTTGTGAGCATTAAGCATTAAATAAACTCCAACGTTGTCCCGTAATTCCTCATGAATGATTAGATCATCCTGCTGGGAGTGCTACCATTATACATAAGGCAAATGTCACTGGGTGCCTCATAAATTTAGCATACAAGTACTAAACATATTAGGTCTGATTCACTGCTGCCTAGCTTCAGTTTTATCCTAGTATGAGGCAGAGTAGTTACGTCAGCATAAGTGCGCAGTGAAATACTGGTTCCCTTCTCATTTTAAGGGATCAGCTGTTTCCACTGACGTTCATAAGACTGGCACTAAGTAGATTCACAGTTGCCCTACTTCAGCTATGTTAAGTGTCAGTTGTGGTAGAACATGCAAAGGAGCCAGTCCCAGGAAAAAAATATAGGCTGGTGTTTCCAGCATAGAAATTGCAGCCCCTAATAGTAGGTAGGTCTAGATTGCAAAAAAAATAATGTGCACTGGAGCTGGGTTGACAAAACCAAATTAACTGCTTTAGGTCAAAAACCCCACAGATGGAAGGCAGATTGGCTTTTGACATGGCATAACTGCTCATATGCAAGTCTACCATGGAGCTGAAGTTGAACAGGAGCTACAAAACCCAAATTGTCTCCAATTCCCTGACGTTTCAAACAGACAACTCCTGTAACCCACACTGAAACTTCCCTGGAAAAAGGGAAGGTCATTGTGGCACCATTTTGGTGTGTTGCACAGCTCCAGATCCAAATATGGCAACTTTCCCTTGATGTTTCAGATTTTCCATGAAAAGAGTAATTTGCCTCAAAGAGAGCCTCCCTCCACCTACTGTTATTCAGGGTGGAAATAAACATCTCCTGCCTCAGAAACATTGTTGGGAAAACCTTTAAAATTATATCCTATTGACAACAGCACGGATGCTACAGCAGAATGTGGCCCCCTGAAGCTCCCTGGTCCTTGACTTTCTCACCGAAGGATTATTCCCCACCATCCCCCACCAGTGCATGTTGTCCAAGGTATTTTTAATGAGGTGTCGACTAATTCCCTCGGGAAACTTTTCTGCAGTCTGACAGGTCTCATTGTTAACATTCTACCCAGCCTAAATTTTGCTTTACCAGACTTCATCTCAAACTATTTCCCTCTTTCCTTGGTGTATTTTGCATCTTTCAAATACTTGTAGGCAGTTATCATATCCCCTTTTTAGCTGTCTGTCAGCCAAGTTAAACATAATTAGCTTTTTTAATCTTCCTCCATAAATCCAGCTTGCTTTCTTGAAATCCAGTCCCCTTCTCCTACTTACGTGTCTTTTTGGTATGATGAAGCTACATATTTTGTGGTTGTTTTTCACACGCCATCACTGATACTAGGAGGAATAGGCATCAGAAAATCAGACAGCAGACCGGGGATGGTTTCTATTCTACTGTAATTTTTTGGTCTTCATAGTATAAGCTTAGATTCTCTGTCAAATAATTTAGGCTTTCCTTTGAGTACTTGTATCAATTAATATTTACAGAATTCAAACCCTGTGCAGTATTTTCAAAGCTTATTTCTGTAAGAGATTAATTAGGAATTTGGCGCACATTTTATGGGTAGACTGTGTAACAACACTTCTAGAAGATTAATCTACCTGTCACGAAAATTTGTTAACTGATGGGAAAAAATGACATATTTTTCAAAAACAATTCTGAAAATGTTATTCAGGATTGGGTTTTTGTTTGGCACGAGTGAAGCTAATGCTCCAATGTGCCAACACTCTGAGCATTGGCTACATTATGCCAAAACCCCATTTTTCAGATCTATGTAAACAGGAGGGAAGCATTTCCCAGTATATGTATCCCACAGGAGTAGATGGAAGCTTAAGCAGAGAAATTTTTTGCACACCTATTGATTTTGGCCACAGGCAATATCTATTTAATCTACTTGCTCGTTCAGTCATTATTTAGTATCTAGCCAGATCTTTGGGGAGAAAAGGGCACGGGGCTAAGCGGACATGCACTGAGTACTCATATTCTCCAACCATTTAAAAATTTCTCCTTGAGATCAAAAGACTTCATACTTTCAATTTCAGATGGGTTCCAGAGGGATGTTATTGAAATGCTAAAGAAATTTGTCCATATGGAGATTTTAAAAATGAACTGCCTTCAGGATTTGGGTTGCTCAGTTCTCAAGGTGACTCTGAAAATCCCGGTTTCATGTACGAGTCATAAAGGACTGAAACACTTCCCAGAGGAATGCAGTAGACTCTTCATCCACTGGAATGCTTGTACCAAGGTTGGTTATTTTCTAAGTGATAAGCCGTAATTTAAACAGATGCAGGTCGTGTCTGCTAAATCTCTGTAACTTCTGTATAGCAAAAAGGGCAGATTAGAAGCTAATCCTTTGTTTGGCCTTAAGCATATACTAACAGCTCCTTCCTTCGTTGCATGTGTACATATTTGTACATTTTCACTTTGTCTCCTTCAAATACCACAGCTATGGCAAAAAGTGTAAAGAGGAATCCAGCGAGTCAAAATGCCTGCAGGGAAAGTAGCAAATGAAGCAGGAAAATCCCTGCTGCAAGAAAATCCCCTGAAGCAGGGGTAGAAGTATGCTCAAATATAGGCCTCCTTCAATTTTAATATCCTTCCTGAGGGCAGATGTCTTTGTTCTTCAGGCCTCTTATTTACAAATTCCGAAGTCTCCTCTAAATACAGCTGCAGAAACAGTGTAACTGCTTGAAGTTTTTGAAATTTTGGAATTTAGACAAAATGCCTTAATTACGATTTTAAGGGAAGCTTAAAAAGGTCTCGTTTTTTTTCTTCAGCAGCTTATATTGTTTTCACAGCTCTTCCTATGAGAACGTGTCTGTACCCAAAATCACTTAGACAGCAATTGTGCTATGCAGGTCTCCAGTTTCTTTGGTTTAGCTCACGATAAGTTCATAAGAAATACAAGCGTGGAAAAGTTGAGAGAAAGATCAAAGTCCAAGCAGATGAAAATTAAAAGAGATGGAGCTACTTTTGTTATTACAATAGCTGAAAATACCCTGAACAGCAGATTTCCCTCACTGACTGACACAAAACTCTACCTGATTTTCATTTCTTTTCAGGACGATGGTTATTCTCCTGCAAGGTCTGCCCGATGCCACTCCCCATTGTCATCAGGAAAGTGGAACAAAAACCTGAATGCCAACTTGAGACATCGGGCCTGAGTAATTGTGACGTCAGTCAGAGTTCTGCTCAGCTAAGGACTTTGGTATAAATGTGCATAAAAAACTGCATAGCTGTATACGTGTTATTGTACCCCCACAAGGAGTCTGCAACCTGTAATGTGCTCCACACAGACAGCAATGATCAAAAAAGACTCAAGCCTACAGTTTTATTTCTTAGGTCATCTTTTTTTTAATAAAAATAATATCATAACATTACTCATTTTTACGAATAGGGAGAAAGATGGATGAGCAGCCTGACACTCGACGGAGTTAAATGTGTCTGGATGCAGGCAAGCTGCCCTCCCCATCTGCTTTAGCCAGCAGAGCGGAGGCCGCTATCTCAGCAGGTTATTGCAGGTCTGAGGCATCCCAGCGTGACTCCCTGTTCTTGCTCTGCAGCTCAGCAAACAAGATATAGCCTTTGTTCAGCCTAACAGGGACTCCCAGCACGGAAAACAACTGTTTCGTCCTCTCCAGCCCCACCTTCCTTCCTGTACTTGGCTATTGACTTTTAGAATAAATTGCCTGCCCTGGCAGAATGTGTAAATTAGCCTTGCCTAAGGGCTAAGGTTTCATGAGAATGAACCGTGGGATACGATGTCCAGCTAAGATTCGGACTCTGCTGTTGCCTGTGCAAACCCACAAATCAAATTAGCTTGAAAGAAACAGAGGAAAGCACATGGTCTTGGTACCCTGGCCCTTGATGAGCAATGAGCAGCAGCAGGGCAAGCACAAAGATAAAAAAAACCCAATTGTGTAAGTGGGCTATGAAAAAACGCCAAAGGGATACCCAAAGGCATTCAGCTCAAGGTGTGTGTGAAGCAGAAGGCATTCAGGAGGTAGCAATGTAGCAGGTAATTGGAAGGTTTCCTGGATGTGATGGAACTTCTGGAGAAAGAAGGTCTGGGCTGGTGGTGGAGGCTGCTGCTGATGTGCCTGGTGTGTGCCTGTGCTGGTACATTGCTGCACAGCCCATGGCGTGACAAGGAAAGTCAGGATGGAAAGAGGTGAGGACAGACTCTCTGCAATATCCATTGGCTTTTTGCTCTGGCTTTGCCTCTTTTCTTCCCTTCAAAGACTGTTTACTTTACTTTGTAATTTAAAAAGAAATCAAGCGGGTTAAAGGTCAGCTTTATTATTTTTGTTGGGGTTTTTTTAGAATTTTAAACGATAGCCTAAGGAGATCACCTATGGCATTTGGGAAAGAAAAATCTGTATATAAACCCCATCATTTTAGATGTAGGTGAGGACGACCCATCCACTACAGCAGGAAAGATTTTATGGAAAACAAAAAGTGACAGGGACCCTGGATGTACTGGAACAACTTTTTCAACTTTTCTCTCCATCACTGAGCTTGCTGATTAAGTT
Organism: Pedionomus torquatus; assembly: GCA_013398155.1. Classification (NCBI taxonomy): domain Eukaryota; kingdom Metazoa; phylum Chordata; class Aves; order Charadriiformes; family Pedionomidae; genus Pedionomus; species Pedionomus torquatus. Next base: position 159,681 of record VZRU01008607.1, read on the forward strand.
CCTTCTGAATTCGTAATTATATAAAAGAAGATCAGGGCTGCCATTATAATCTTGCCAAAGTGTTCTTTCCTTATGCAATAGCTTCTTTAATGATCCTACCAGAAATGGAATAATTTTCTTCTGGGGCAAAGGCATAGGATAGACTTTTGAGAGGGTATCTGCGGAAAAAGAAAAAAAAAAAAAGAAAAAAAATCACCGGGGGCTTTGCCAGTAACTTGAACAAGAACAGAGCTAGGCTTGTGCTGAATGTTTTTGAAAATCTCAGCTTTGATTTTTTAATGACCATTTGTATGATGGACTACTGCAAGCCATTTATCCACAGAAATAAATACTTAAAATAGAAGAAAACAGGACATAGCCAGGCAAGCTGTGGTTTGTACCAAAGCTTCAGATTTGCTGAAAGACAGATATATAATATTCCTTCATTTTTTTCTAGAAAACCACTACTGAGGAGGTTTTGCCAGCCTCTTTGAGTTCATGTCAAAAAATAATACTGAGAACTGACCTTTGGGGATTTTCCTGGATAGCGTTTCACAGTCAGATAGAAAGCCATACCCCTGAGTCAGCAAGGAATGGGCAGGCCTACCTTGAAACATGTGAAAGTTATTTATAGGAGTAATTTACTGAATCAGACCTCATATGAGAGAGATAGGGGGGAAGATTTCATAAAAAGACTAAACTACAGGAAATCCTGGCAGAGGTATACTTGAAATGTCACATGTGCCCCTTCTTCACGCTCCCTTTAAAATGAATTCATTCGTTGTAGCAAAACTCTTCTTTATAGAAGTGGTGGTGGTTTACTGGAAGATGGACTGAATGTGGTTGCTGCCAAACTGGTGGTAGACATGTAAACGTGGAGTATGAAATCCAAGCAAAGCCTCCAAATATCAATACAGAAGGGATTACTGGAAGTCTTTCCTATTCTGATAGCAAGTCGGACTCATTATTTCCTGAATGCTGACAAGCACCAGTCACAGAAGCAACCACCAAGATCTGCAAGGGAGATTGAGTGCCTACATTTGTTGTTTCCTCATAGGAACTGCTCATTCTCCAAAAACCCAAACCTTGTTAAGGTGTCTCGAGTAGGACGCTCAGGAATTGCAGTACCACTGGATGTTTTATAAAACCCTAGCCTGAACCTACAATGAATTAGTCCAACACAAGAATAGATATCGCTAACAAAACCTTGCCTGTTCTGCTGAAAGACAATATCTGTAATCACTGGTAAGAAGACCACATTTGGTTATTTTTTGTAATTCTTCCCCACTCCTCGAAGCAAGCTGAAATGACCTTCCAACAATAGTTTATTTCTTCTTGGCTTGATTTGAACAAAGGCTTTCTATTCTCATGCATGTGAAAGAGAGTGTGGATATTTTTGTGGTGAAAGATCAAATCTCTCCTTTGAACTTTGCAGTGGATCGGCTAGTTGTAGCATCTCTGAGGCCTTCACTGTCCTTTCAGAAAGCAGCCAACTAAACGTTTGTTCGGAGTGTGTACCAGGAACGAGGAGCCTGTATACCAGGGCAGAAGAATAAATTAGAGTCTTCTGCTGTTTCCCACATGTCTCCTATCAGTGAGCGGTGAATTAGTCGGTACGGCCTCATGGTACTTCTGGGAATTTGACACTAGATACGCGATGTTCGATGTAGGCTGGGTGGACAAGCTGTGACTAGCCATAAGTCATGTAAATTTTGTTTCGTTTCTCAGACTGACTTTAGCTTCATTTCTGTAACTGGAGGATCTTGCTTCAGCTTTTGACCAGGGCTTCTTCAGAAGGAGTGGTTTAAGGGGCGAAGACATATAAACGAGATGTGGGAATTCCTTCCTCAGCAGTACCAGCTTTGCAAAAAGAAAAGCCAGATAACTTTAAGCTGTGCACTTTTAATTAAGGTTAAGTGAGTGTGTTGACAAAAATGGCTTTTCTGCTGTTCGAAGCAATCAGGTTCTCTCACAACACATGCATTTTTTGAGGTATTTTTAGAGGTGGCCTCTGCGGCAAGGGTGATTTTGCAGGTGTCGGGGGGTGCACTCGTGTCAGAGGGGAAAATATGCAAATCTTCCCTTCTTTGCATGGCAGAACTTTAACAAAAGCTGTTTCTGACAGCCCCATTCAAGCACATGAGGGGCTGTGATCCCTGCCTCACACTACAGTTGTCTTTGTACCAGGGCTCCCTGGAGGAGCTCTATGAACTCTCCCTCTGCCTTGTACCAAGCAGGATCCTATCCTGCATGCAAGAGTGCAGCTCTGCTGCAAATGGTGACAAGCTGCAAACCTGCAACTCTTGTCAGCAAACCTGACCCCTTGTACTTGCCACGGAAAAAATAATGAGGGAGGCTCCAATAAATCTGCTCCAATTTTAGAATGGAACACCAGGAGGAAATCTATCGATTCACTTATCTCCAGCGCAACATAAGGCCGTCCCTCTGCTCTTTCACCAAGAGGACATGTAGCCCCTACTCTGTCTCATTTTCTGTAATTGTCAATAGTTTCATTTCTTCCAGCATTACCTATTTAAGTCTTTGCTCGATCAGGGCCTTAATTTGAAACTTTTAGAAAATAGTGTTTTTTCTCCGATAAAAAAGAATTATGATGGTCACTGCAGTTGTTTCTACGTAGACCTGGTAACTTTGTTCATGTACTGCCTATCTGGGCTGTTCATGCCTTCTCTATTAATGTCAAAGGAAGGCAATTTACATGCCCCTCCAGACAGAGAATCACAGCATCTTCACGGTTGGAAAGGACCTCTAAGATCATAAAGTTCAACCATAAACACACAAAAACTCATACAGTTTTTGGCCACTAGAGCATGCCCTGAAGTGCCACATCAACACACTTCTTAAATACCTCCAGGGATGGTGACTCCACCACCTCCCTGGGCAGGCTGTTCAGTGCCTGACTACCCTCTCAGTGAAGCAATTCTTCCTAATATCTAATCTAAACCTCCCCTGCCACAACTGCAGACCATTTCCTCTGGTCCTGTCATTATTCACTTCGGAGAAGAGGCCAGCACCCACTTCTCTACAACCTCCTTTCAGGTGGCTGTAGAGGGCAATGAGGTCTCCCCTCAGCCTCCTTTTCTCCAAACTAAACCTGGATCTATCTGCATTCTGTTGCCACTGATCTGGTTGGTTACACTGGGTTAAGACCACATTAGAAACTTGACCAACACCACCACTTCCCTTAGGAAAAGGCAGATTTATTGAACTATAACACAAGCTCTGGGCTTTTGGGAGCTTTGCAAGTGTCTTGTTTGCAAGGGTCTGAGGCTCCCTGTCCTCTAAGCAGTACTCCAAGTCATCCAATTCTGAGAAACTAAAAATATTTTGATTTCCTAAAAAACACCACTAATGATAAATCCCATTTCATTTCCCCAAAAATCTTGGACTCTGGGACTGATTTACACAATGCCTCTGTGTGTTAATGATTTGAAAGACCCTGGCCAGCTAAGGCAAGGCTAAAGATTTCAAGGTTACTTGCTTGGAGCATCTCCATTTTGAAAGGTCCAGCCCACGGCCTAGTAAACCTTATCCTTGTGAGCACCAAGGGACCATTACTCAGGCTAAGGTTATGGGGAACAGAAGGTGGCCATAGGTTTCAAAAATTCAGGTGTAGGCAGCTCATACTGGCATCTCATAAATATAATATTTCTAAAACCATTTCTGAAAATCTGGAACTCTTCACATGAGGAAATCAGATGGTGAATGTGTTGCCCAAGAGGGCCAATGGAATCCTGGACTTCATAGGGAAGAGTGTGGCCAGTAGGTTGAGGGAGATCATTCTCCCTCCTCTACTCTGCACTAGTGAGGCCCCAACTGGAATACTGCATCCAGTTCTGGGCTCCCCAGTTCAAGGGAGACAGGGAACTACTGGAGAGAGTCCAGCTTAGGGCAACAAAGATGATTAAGGGATTGGAGCACCTCCCTTATGAGGAAAGGCTGAGAGAGCTGGGACTCTTTAGCCTGGAGAAGAGAAGGCTGAGGGGAGACCGTATGAATGCTTATAAGTATCTGAAGGGTTGAAGGAGGATGGAGCTGGACTCTTTTCAGTGGTTCCCAGTGACAGGACAAAGGGCAATGGGCACAAGCTCGTACATAGAAAATTCCATTCGAATATGGGGAAAAACTCCTTTATGGTGAGGGTGACAGGGCCCTGGAACAGGGAATGTGTGGAGTCCCCTTCTCTGGAGACCTTCAAGACCCACCTCGATGCAGTCCTGAGTATTGTGTTCTGGGCAATCCTGCTTCAGCAGGGGAATTGGACTAGATGATCTCTAGAGGTCCCTTCCAACTCTGACAATTCCATGATTCCATGAACCCAAAGCCATCCACACTGAATCCAATCAAAATTTAACAATTATATGAATTTATTTTTTAAGGCTGGATGCTTGTCCAGGTTGGGTCAACATCAGTTTGCACTGTTCGTGGATCCGGTACTTGACCATTACCCGTTGCCTCTTTCCACTCTGACACAAATTTTTCCTGGGAGCGCAAGGGGATTAACTACCTTGGGGTTTCTAAGGGCCAGAGCTGACTGAACATTCCTCATGGCACTGCGTTGTATGGGAATTCAGCAAACCTCTCTTCTCAGGCAGCAGATCCCTCATCTCAAGGAATCTTCTGATTAAACAGTCAAGCTCTGGGACGTGCTGCTAAAGAGAACAACAGAGTCTGAAGGAACTTTTAAAGAAATATTTTTGACAATTCCCAGTGAGGCTGAGAGGATGACACACACTCTGGTCCTAGCAAGCAGCTAGGGCTTTATATGTAAATATAAACATATATTTACATATTTCCTAACATCTGTTTTTAATTGTTTTTCCCTTTGGTTCTATTTAAAGTATGTCTTGTCCTATTATCTCCAAGGCTGAAGTTTGGTGGGGGCTGTTAATAAACTCTGTCACTGCAAGCCACAAGACAAACCCTTCTTCCTCCCTGGCTTTTCAGCCAGTTCCTCTACAGCTGTTCTTCGCTTGCATTTCTAAGTGCAATAGTATCTTCCCAGCCTATGAAAGGAGCACAGTTTCCTAAGTGGATTCCTGCTGGGTAGGGTATAATCTCACCACCGACTTCCAGGGATTTATATTCGGTTGGTCTAACCCATTTTGTCCTGGCAGCCCAGCTTTTTAATTGTTCCTTGGCATGGTGTTCCTTGGCATGGTGTCTCTTTCAGAGAGCACCCTGCTTTTAGCTCAAGGTCCCGTCCACAGTTTCTGCATCCAGGAGGAAAAGTTACCTGCTGCAAGGCTGGAGCCGCTGATGCAGAAGAAGACCGTGCCTTTGTACAAGACTGAGATTTGAACTACATGAGAAAGTGTGGGATATGATTTGTGTTAAATAAATGGGATAAAGTGAGAGTAGAAAAGGCAAAAGGAAAACATCAAGGCTGATTGATGCCAGCATTTCCAGACGGTTTCTGACAGCACAGGCCTCAGCACTGGGTGCACAGTACCAGAAAGCTCGTTGTCAAAAAGCCCTGACTTCACCACAGCAGTCCCTTCCAACTCTAACCATTCTGTGATTCTATGAGTTGGAAGGGACCTTAAAGATCATCGAGTTCCAACCCCCCTGCCATGCTCAGGGACACCTCCCACTAGACCAGGTTGTTCAAAGCCCCATCCAGCCTGGCCTTGAACACCTCCAGGGATGGGGCAGGCACAACTTCTCTGGGCAACCTGTTCCAGTGCCTCACCACCCTCTCAGTAAAGAACTTCCTCTTAATATCCAATCTAAATCTCCCTTCTTCTAGTTTAAAGCCATTACCCCTTGTTCTATCACTACACTTCCTGACAAAAAGTCCCTCTCCTGCTCTCCTACAGGCTCCCTTCAGGTACTAGAAGGCTGTATCTGTAAACATAATTTGTCTGCAATAACTGAAAATGGCACCTCTCCACCTCAATTTAGTGCCTTTGTTTCATAGTCCCTGAAGTCTCTAAATGGAGCTCAGGCAGGCCTGTGACAGGAGGCACAGCTACAAATGGAACACAAAGGTCTACAGCTAGAAATTGTGCTGTATCACTTTGCTCTGAATTTTGCTTCTCTTGCCGACACTATGGGGTGGCCACAGGCACCACCTCAAAGGCTGCGACGGTACTGGAAGAGAGCTGCCTCCTGCCATGTTGGCACAAGTCCTCTCCCTGTGCCCCAGTGACTTCGGGCTGGTGAGCTTCACGGAGCGGTGTCAAGCTCTCCTGAAAGTTTATGTGCTGCCCTCCAAGCGCTCAACTGCTCCATGGCAGCATCAGGCAGAGGCTCCAACCTGAGCTGGCCCCTGGGCTTCAGCAAGCCTGCCACAGAAATGAGAGGGATCCCTGACATCATCACCTTACAGACAAAATCAGAAATAGAGACTGATGACTTTTAGAGGTAAAGAAAAGTTTATCATGGACAAGACTGTGGCTTTTGTCACTCAGCTGCATAGCTCCCAAGGCTGCTGCCTTGCTGCTTTGTTCCTGCCTTGCCTGATCCATAAAAACCCAATGATTCCTGAGAAATAAATACTGGAATCCCTGCGGTGCAAGCATAAAAAAAAGACCAGGTCTGGCTACAGACCCGCTCTGTAAATTCAACTAAGGCATATCACTGCACATTTATCTCCTTTAATAAGCAGGAAAATTAGACGCCCACCTTCCCACCCCACCCCAAAGTACGCTCTCCCAGAGCTGTACGAACATGTACATAACTACTTCTCAGGGTTTGCCACATAAGCACATTGTACCCAGCCATCCAGAACTTTCTTTCTACAAGTCATTATTTTTGAAACAAAACAAGCGGTTTGCCTTCACCTTCACTTTTTTTCCTAGTGCATTAGGGGAAAAAAAAAAAAAAAA
>VZRU01008607.1:166545-190159 GCA_013398155.1 Pedionomus torquatus
AATTGCTGTCGCAGAAGAGACTTGCATTACATTTTCCACCACCCGGCACCCACACAGTTAGACCTTACTCACCTCAGGTACAAGCACACTCGTGCTGATTTTGAATATATACTTCACAATCTCTGACTCAATTAGCATACAGCAGCTAATCGCTCCCTTTGTAATGTATTAAGGGCTGTTTGCCTTTCCGCATTGGTGGCTTTTTCCCTTTTATTCCCACTGGTTGTCAAGTGGGTTTTTCAGATGATGAATAAATCTAGCACCTACAGCCATGGCTTCTTGCTTTAAAAAGCTCAAGAGGAAAGAAAATGAATTTGAAAAATGAAAGCCTTTTTTGCATGATATCCAAACCGCCTGCAATTTAAAAAGCAGAATATACACCACAGGTATCTTGGCTGGCTGTGTCAAGGGCGAAGTCTAATGGTGTCCTGCTAGAAGCCAATGTCAGGACGTTGCCAACCATTTCCTTTATTTTAACAAGTCCCCAGTACACACCGCATACCTAACACCCAGTTTCCCCCGTGATACCCACCCGCTTTCCAAGAAAAACAATCTAAAGCCTACTGGTTATCAAAGGGACTCCAGAAAATGCAAACCGACTCCCTTCTTCCCTGTCACCAGCTGATTATGCTGACCGCTCAAACCCATCTGACTCAAACCATCCCACAGCTGACAGCAGTGGACGCCACCAGCCTTTCTGCCCAAACAACTCCTAAATTACACAAACAGGGACATTAAAATTGTTAATAAACTGTCCTCCCTGTCAGAGAGCGAGGAGGCCCGTGGCCATCTGTCTCGCAGCTACAGATGAGTTTGCGCCACGTCTGGTCAGCCAGCCCGCTGTGTCCCACCTGGGGCACACGTTACACCCACCAACCTCATTCATCTCTCGCAGAGAAACCCCAGTCAGCTGCTCTTCTCCACCAAACATTTCTACAGCGGGAAGCTCTGGCTGCTTTGCAGTGCCAAATGCTTCGTAGCACGGGAGCCTCTGTGGCCACCCACATCATATTCAAATGTGCAAACGAGCCAAGAAGCTTCGCATAAACAACTTGGTACAATGTGCTGAGATGCTGCTGTATTTCTGTATGACAAGTTCATTACCATTTGGCCTCGGCTCACGCTGATGTACAGTGAAAAAGAAAAGGGGGAGAGAGAGAGAGTTTTCACAGTTAGGGTAATTTCGTTTTATTTAATAAAAAACAGTATCAGATTAAAAATACAAACACTTTGGGTGATTATCCAGCGTTTTCCCCTGTGTGCCTCGTAGAGCTCAAACCAATCAAGGATTGGGAGAAAAAAAAAAAAAAACAAAACCCAAAAAATAACACCAAACAATTTTGGCTGGAGCTGTAAAATAATGTTGCACCAATTAAATTACACCAAATATATTATTATACCTTTGAAATGGCTTTCAGACCAATAAATAAAAAAAAAAAGACAAATTCAAATAAAAAAAGTCAACTTTGTATTACAAAAAAATTAAATAAAAATCACAACACTAATAATAACAATGTGCAGTCAAGTCTTTTTTTTTTTTTCTTCTCTTCTAGGAATGATAACATGCCAGTAAACATGTAACATGCCAGTAACATGCCAGTAAATCCCTACGTAACGTTTCCAGTTTGGCAGCAAGCAGTCACTCATTCACATTTTTACACGAGGAAGCAGGCCTGGGCAAAGGCCTCAGGAGATACAAGCCTTTGGGGTGCTCCTCACTTCCCTGCCACGGCCGGCTGAGTTCCCTTCCCTTCGTCATGAAACCTCTCTAAATCCATCCAAGGTTTGGCACCAGATCGGAAGAGAAGGTGTCAATCAGCGTAGCCCCACCAAAGCGATGCTCCATCACGTCAAGGGGACAGCGCTGATTTACACCAGCTGAGGATCTGGCTCTTACACTCCGGGGCACGAGTTAAAAGCCGCGGCTGCGAAGCACATCCTTGTTTCAAAAAGGCCGTGGAGACTTACATTGTTTTAAAATGCACCACAGCAAACTTATTTACTCGATACACTGCAAAATGGGGTGTTCATTTGGGATGATCTAAAAGAGTACGTGCAGGGCCTGTGAGAAGGTGGGACGTCTGAGTATCATACAGAGAGGTACACATCTGCAGAGAAACCACCTGCAGCTGCCCTTCCTGAGCAAATGGACCTTGAGTCAAATTTCCCTCGACTGCCTGAGAGCAGGTCTCTCATAGATTTCATGGTATTGATGCCGTGTACTCCAGGGCCAAATTTGGTCCAGTGTTTCACAGTAAGTAAAGGTTCTCTTTAGAGGCAGATTAACTGATTTAGGAAATTCAAGCTCATTCATCTTTATGCCAGGTAGCCCAGTTGATTTTTAGGAGGAACCGGCAGACTTGAGTACCATGATACACTGAACAAGGAACTTGCAAGCGAAACAGCTCCCTTGCCCCAGATGCCAATGATGTATGGGGTCATCCCTGATTCTCAGGGAATCTCCAGAGGAACTCTATGATCTCTAGGATTTGGGACACAGTGGGCCAAATTCTACTTTCAGTTCCAGTTACAGGGTAGGAGCGAGAACAGAGCTTGCCCTGTGTTCCTCTGCTCTGGTATATCTGTAGATATTAAATTTTGCGGCTCTGGGTCATTTGACATCACAGGCTGAAACCTGCCACTTATTCGCACCAGGGCACCTCCAAGAAAGCCAGGGGCTACTACGTGCTCATGGAAATGAGACTGAAATGGGCCTTGAAGATTCCAGTTTGCCCAGGCCTGTCAAACACACAGTGCCTTTCTGACATAGGCTTACATTCAGGTAATCCAGTAGACCCATGTGGTACCTTTATGGGAGTTGAAGCCTTCAGTCTGGATAGTTAGATATGTCTGAGAACAAAAACACATATCCTTTTCTTTCCCCGCCCCCCCAACTGGTACCATTACACACACAGTACCAGCTACACTGTAAAGAGAGAGGCCTGCAATTTTATGCAAACTCTGTTATCAAATCTACCATTATCATGTCATCACTCAATTCTTTCTGCTCCATTACTACCTACCTAGAAACATTTTCATTTGGAGAAAGGCATCATCCCACTAACTTTCTGACCTCTATCCATTTCCTACATGCTACAACCTTTCCCTTATCTAACATTCCGGTTGCAAACTACCTGTCACCCTCAAATACTACAAGCTAACAGCAAGGTGACACCGTTTGCTGACAGCGACTGAACTCGATTGGAGAGTCACTTAACCCTTGAGACCCTTGGTTAGATCCATCTCTGGGCATTCATCTGGTTGGCCATTTTGAAAGAGTCACAAAATTGAACACATGGGTTGAAATGCCTTAAAAGGTCATTTAACTGCTGATAATATCCATTCCTTCCAATCCCCTTTATCATTTCTGTGACTACTTTGCTGGTATAAGCATTAGCTGGAAACAATTTTGGGCCTCCTGCTCACTAATGAGCATCGGCTGTGGGAGGAGCCACATCTGAATGCCCGCTCCACCACTTGTCACCATACATCATGTGAGGTTATTCTGGGGCAAGTCTTTCAAATTATCTGTCCCAGAATGCATTCAGAAGCTTTCAGGTGACCACCCAGCCTGGTCTCCTGCATAATGCAAGCCAAAGATTCCCAATGTGCAATGCCTGTATCCAGATTAATAACTTCAGGGGAAAATAAAGGTTCTCTTTCTAAAAGACATCCAAAATTGACTTGAAGAATTCAGCTCATCTCTGCATTACAAACCTCTCTGAACATGTGTCCCTCACTTCCAGTTTTACTTCTGTCTAGCTTTGACTCTGAGCCATTAAAACCCGATGCTTTTGCCTGCTAGATTCTGATGTGCTTTCATCACAAAGACCAAAGATTTTTCTCTGGTAAGGTAGGTAATATTTTGAGGACACAAAATCACGAGAAGTATGAGATGGCTTTGGGGCTGCTTTACTGGGAGTTCAGCTAAGTAGGTGTAGTCAGGTCCTTTGAAGCAAAACCTACCATTGCCAGCAAATCCATGACCTGGCTTACTCCATCATAAAGGTACACAGAAAAATTCCCTTCCCTCCCTTTCCATCTTCCCTCTGCTAGTTGAGCTTGTTGCAGATCTCTAGGGCTTTCTTGTAGACCTGAGTCACATCATCCATGTCTGTGAGAAGGGAAAAACTGCTGTCGCCCAGACGGTTGCGGTAACGTTTTAGATACTGTGGCCTTGGGCGGTTCTGAAGTCCTTCAAAGTCTTGAATCTGGAGGAAATTTTCAGCAGAGACACAGCTCCGTATCCTCTGTCTGTTTGGCCTGTTCTCTTGCAAATCCAGCAAATCAAAGGAGTCACTGGACAAAATACTGTCATCACTTATCACGCTGGATGGACGACTGTAACTTCGAGGTAATGCATCCCCAGGCAGGACAACTTCTTCCATGGCTTCCAGCGTTGGCGTGTCAGGGCTAATCAAAGCAGATTCAGTGCTGCCGGTAGAATACTTGCTGTTATGTTTCAAGATGCCCTTACGCCTGCACGAATGGCTGTAAGACCCATTTCTGGATGGCTCTGTGACCCCTGGAGAAGTGTCACTGTTTACTGTCTCATCATTATTGTCCAAGAGTTCAGAAGATTCGCTTCGTTCTGGAGAGGAGTAATAGCCAGACTCCCTCTGCTGAGTCTTCTTTAAGATTCCTTTTTTTGGCATTAGTGAAGACTGCTTAGTGCCGTATTTGCCCGCTACCTCTCCCTCCACAACACTTTTAATGGCTACGCCCGTCCTACACAACTCTTGCTCCAGCTTAAAAGCAGAGGGTAACACTGGGCTGACCACTCCTTCAATGAAACCTGCACTGTGAGATCGATGTTCGCTGTTGCTCCTTTTCTTCAGAATGCCTTTGGGTCTCTTGGAGGTGGGTTTGGATGCATTTTCAGCTCCTCCTTCCTGGATGGACTGTGCAATGTCATTTTCCTTTTTTGATTTTTTCAGAGACCTTTGTCTCTCTAGTGTGACCTCAGGACCTTTGGGCTTAGAAAGGCACTTCATTTTGGTATCAGTCTCTGGTTGGAGGCCAGTAGATCGGTGATGCCAATCAATGAACCTTGCCAGCAATGGGGACTCAGAGTCCCTCATGGCATCACAGTCACAAACACTACTCTTGTAGCCCCAGTTAACCCACCAGTGGTTGGCAATGTCTTCAATGGTTGCTCGGCGTTCAGGGTTTACCATTAGCATCCATCGGATAAGACCACGAGCATCTATGGACAAAGAAAGGAATACAAAATATTTAGAATATGGGCACTCTTCATTTCCTCAGTTTAAAATGGAAATGTGAAGCTGATCAAATGAGCAAAAATAATGCTTCTTACTACAGAATAACTGAAAGGGGTCAGTGTTTTGGTCATCAGTCAATGTCTGAAAACACATTTGAGAGCTACTTCTTATCGGAAGAAAATGATTCACCTTGGGAAATAGAGCCTGCGCTACCAAAGAAATTAATATTTGTACTGTATTAGTCAGTGAATAGTTCCATGTTATCCAAGGAAGTCACCAACCTATCAACTCTAATAATTACAAAACAAAGAGGAATTCGGGTCTTTGAAATGATCTATACATTATTGATTTTGTATTTATTTTTTCCATAAGTGTAGTCTTCTGTATATTTTAAAAGCATATATATATAAAGAGAGCAAGAGGGCAGAAAATTGAAAGGAATGGCAAACAAATGATACAAGATAAACATTCATTTAAATAGAAAATATACATATGTGTTTAAGGCTGGAAGGAGTCATTATAACCAATGACCCAGATTTAGTTGAGTCTCTTCTGTCAGGTGACTGCTTAATGTGCTCTTCTCCAAGCAGAAGTAAATGCAAACATGCTGGCATTAATTCAGCTTTTGGCCTGCCTTCTTGGATAAGGGACTGCATCACTCTGACCATTCATCTTCTCTCTGCTTGTGATGTACCACAGCGCAGTGAGAGGACTGATCTGTACCAGTATGCTGTTTCGGTTTACAGCTTGTCTGAACAATCCCACTTGCAATAGCTAACAGGCCTTCCACTGTCATAGATCTAGTTAAAAGAGCCTGTTACAGCTTCCCCAAGGCAATAAAATATACGTGCTATAAAACTTTCATTTCAAAAGAGCTTTTGGTAAATGCTGTACCCAGATGGGAATTGATAGCAGATGAAGTCAGGAGGGGAACGAGAAACTTTTTTTTCTTTGTCATTCTAATATGACACCAAAACATGCTGAAAGGGGTTGTGCAAACCCTCCATTCTGAACTCCTGTCAGCTCAGTGCTCAGCCCTCGCTCCTTTTTTTATACCTGAGGTCTGTGTTGGCTCACGATATTCTCCGCTGCTGATCTGCCTGATGAGATTTTTGTGATCGAAGCCATCAAAGGGCATCGTTCCATACACCAGAGTGTAAAGCAATACACCAAGGGCCCAGCTGTCAACCTGAAATACAGAGACAATGCGTGTGAAGCCCAGGAAAGCTGATCCCCACTGTTCTCCCTGCCATTAGGACCACAACAGCAGCATCACCTCCAGCTGCGCCTACTGAAGGGCAAATAGGTATCTAACATCTGACTAACCACAGGCAAAGCAAACAAAACTAAATGAAGGCAGCTGGAGAACTTTCAATATGGGAGAGAGACCCAAGCAAGATCACGGGGTAAAGGTAGCACGAAGACTAACCCTCAAGAATGTTATCATCAATGACATCCCCAAATCAGCTCTAAAATCTGACCCTTCTTACCTCTGGGCCTCTGTAAGGTCGTCCATTAACTATTTCAGGGGAAGCGTAGAGTGGGCTTCCACAAAAGGTCTGCAGAAACTTGTCTTTGTGATAAAGGTTGGAGAGTCCAAAATCAGCAATCTGCAAACAGAATTACACGAGGCATCTGAAGTATTAAAAATATCTTAATGCAAGAGAAAATCCTCCATCATGAAGTACTTATCTATATTTGACCCTGCTGTAGGGCAGGGACCTCCACATAGATAATCTCTCAAGTTCCCTTGCCAATGCATTATTCTATGATTCTTTTTACTCTTCTCTCTAAATACCATTCAGAGAAGGAGAAGGGTCCCCAGGTAAAATACTCCAGATTAGGAACAACAACACTTTGGTTCCACTCACAGACAGGTCACTCACTGACTGCACAACCATCAGTCAGTAATTTTATCCTAGATTAATTGCTTACACTTGCAAAGACAACCCCATACTGGGAGGCACTGGGCCTGCTCTCCACTGATTGCTCTTCAACTTGTGTAATCATTAACACCACAGGAAAGCAAGCAGAAAGTGCTAGCGTTGTTATCGCGCACGTGCAAGCCAAAAGCCAAGACCTTTAAATCCAACAGGAGGAGTGAGGCAGGAGTGTCACAGGAAACTAAGCATCACAGAAGAAAGTGATGTTTGAGATCATCTGGAACTTAGCTATGCTTGAAAGAGGGGGAAAGCAAGGCACTTGCGAACTCTTCAAGATTCAGGGACTCCAGCTGAGGAATCTGAGCACATGAGATATCTATCACGAGATAATAAACACAAGTCTGGTTCCTAAGTGGAAACAATGGGCCCAAATCCGGCTTTCCCAACACAAACAAAACTTCCCTTGAGACTGTTGGGAATTTTGCCCGTGTAGGAATTGCAGGATCAGGTCCAAATATTTTGTTTACTTCAATTCTCTCTTCTTGTTCTTACAAAACAAAGGCTGAGGATAGCAACACTAAATACTCCCACAACCTTTGCATTTCCTTTCTTTCTCTAGCACAAGGCAACACATCTCATTTTTTACCTTTTTTTACAACCCAGGAGTTTCTGTTTCCCAGAAATACTTCTATTACTTACTGCCTACTATCAACATAAAAGAAATTAAGCACAGACATAAAAAAGGTATTATCAATTTATAGCTATAAGAGACAGGCGTTTTCTCTGGGTTTTCTTCACCTTATTCTGGGCTTTTCTACCAGAAAGAAATTAAATCCCTGGACTTCTCAAAAGAGAAAAATCAAGAAAACACAAAATGAATGGAATGGAAAAGAAAAGGATTTACCAGCAGCATCATTCACTCCTGGCTTGCTAAATATCATCACTGTTAATACGTGTTTAGCTGCAATGTCTAGTGAACTCCTGGGAGACATAAAGAATTGTCTCTACTATCCAAACTGCTACAGCTACACCTAAAAGTGTCACAGTGGAGACCAAAATGAACAAAGTTGTTGAAGTATGGGCAGAAGCTCCTGATTTTCTTTCTTTAGTCCAAAATGGACATATACACACACGCATGCCTTATCTATAGACACAAACATTTTTGTTAAAAATAAAATTAATTTTGAAAACATAATTTTCAGAGAATTGTTAAAGTTACAGAGCAAATATGAGATCTCATGCTTCACTCTCTTCTATGTTGATGTTCCACTTGTGTGCTTCTGCAGGTGTTCCACTGACAACTGGGACTCGTAATATCCCGCTCAAAGAGCAGTTGATTCCTGTTCATTAATGTTAATTCATCTCACCATGTCCATTCATAGTCTGAATTCACTCAGCCCCCCAAACAGTGTATTATGAGCCCACAGCGGAAAATTCAACGCTTAAAGAAATGTGGTTTGTAAAATCTTCATTGTATGGCTGGAATGTCATTGAAAACAGCTGGTGTACAATTGCAGTCTGCAAACATATTCTCATGGCTCAGATTGCACTTAATTGCCCTAAATTCCACTTTCTTATCAAGTCACCCTGCCTGGCTTGCAGGAAGTTGGTTTTAAGCCTTATGAAGTGTGCCCTGTCAATCAGGGGAAGAGTGGGATCATTTCAGTGTTAAAACTTCGTGCTGGTCATCGAGTTTTATTTTAGTTCAGGATGCAGCTAAGACAAGGACAAACACTGCACAGTGTGATTCCTTAAGAAAAATACATTCCCTTAACACCATGGAATGTATAAAATGCATGTGGATGTGCATGAATATATATATATAGGGATACACATACCATTGTTCACACAAAGAATTCTCAGACTTGGGCATTCATGTTTTCATTTTGACCATTCAGGAAAAGAGTATTTATGTTACAGTCCACTCCCATACTCACAGACTGATGTTTATCAGCTTTTCCCATTAAAACTGTCATGCCCCCCAAAACAAGATTAATAGAAGCCAACATTACTTCATGTTCTTGGCACTTAAATGGAACTAAGGCATCAAGTCAAAAAAACTTCCTAAATTGGGAGGAGCAGGGAAGTGGACTTTTATTCCCCTGGCTTCAGGAGGTGTATGTTTCATATTTACTGTGAGCTATAGTAAACCAGATGTAATTTATTGTTTAAGTGTGGACTATAAATTCCATGAAGTTCACACTCCTGGAAATTGTCCATTTTATCCCACTTAAGAATCTGTCTCTTTGTACTGTAGATAGAGGAATAATTAGGTCTCTTAAAGCAAATGAAACGTATGTGCAGTGGGTGAGACTTCCAGCACGGTAAATCCCAATTACATATACTTACTCTGTATATATGAAACCCTCATGGGTTTTTAGTGGTTAGTCTGATTGGTGTCCCCTTACTAGCTCAAGAGAAAGTGCAGTTAGTAGGATTATGTTACTATTATACTTGCATTTTTCTCTCCTTCTATCACTCTGGGGTTGATCATACAGTTTACGTCAACCTCTGCTAGACATCTCTTTTAGGTGCAATTCCCAGCCCAGGAGCCGCCACAGCCCTGCTGTGAGCAAGGAGGCCCCCTCCATCATGCCAGGCTGCATGACAGATGTATCCCTGGGGGTAGGGACACAGTATTTGGACAGACCAGCAAAAGGCACTAATTATCTGGCTGCTGTACTGGGCAGCAGCTTCCCTCCAACTCCTTGCATATAGTTTTGGGGATTTTGGCACTAGGGAAGAGCTGCAGTGCCACACCAGGGACATGGGGTCCTCATCTGGCCAAACTGCAGGAGCTATGGGCAAACGGAGACAGACACATCCATGCCGCACTGCTATTTCTTCTAGTAAATTCACACGTCCAGTAAACCAAAGGCCAGCATCCTCAGTCCTTTTAAGACTGATGAAGTGAGGATGACAGCACCAGAAGGCTTTTTTTGAAGATGCCCAAAGACATCTCATAGAATCACAGAATACCAGGTTGAAAGGGACCTGAAGGATCATCTTGTCCAACCTTTCTTGGCAAGAAAGATGTCTAACGGTGGTGTGAATCTTTTCCCATAAAGAGCTTTCTAACTCACCAACTCAGGTCAGTTCTTTCAGTGCTTTGGGGCTGCCTTAGCCCTGCTGCCTGTCTGACCCTGCCCACCTCTGGCTGTGTTAGGATTATGAATGATGATGTCCTCTCGATGGGATGAAAACACCCGTGAGAGGCTGCTCTGCCACTGTGTGGCGGGTCAGCAGCTGTACCTGTCCCCAGGAACCCAAGGCAAGCAGAGGGGGCAGCTCCGAGTTACCCAAAGCTGGAGGGTGGAAGGCAGTAGGCATGGGCAGCTGAAAGCAGAATGGGGTAAATTTTAAGGTGAAGGGTGCTGTTAGCAGCTGGCACATGAACGTGAGGAAGGAGAGGCTTGTAGATGCTGCACCCTAATATCATCACCACGTTATTTCTTTAAAGAACATGCCACCATGAACAAAGTAGGAAACCCTGGAGCCTGCAGTGTCTTGGTGAGGTTTATCTCTAGGATTGTGTCCCACTGTTGACCTCCGCAGACAGTCTGGGTCCCAGGAGAAACATTCTCACTGAGGTTTCTGCTAGATAGCTGGGTGTATATCTGGGGAGCAAGGCAAGATACTGTTTGATTAATTTGCTAAATGAACTCCTTGCACCTCATAGATCTGCATGCATGTTCAGCCTCACAAGTGTTTTAAAACTTATTTTATTCACTCGTGTTTCCTGCCTTTAGGGGTTTTAAGTCATAGTTTGTAGGAAATAATATTACCACATACAGCAAGACCGACCCTGAAAAAAAATAATTATATAGCACAGATCACTTTCTTCCCTTCATCACCCTTCACCTCTGGCCTGAGGACCTGCAAAACTCTTCAACATTTATAACTTTTTACCAGTTTTCAAACTCTGGTGATTCCCAGTTGCTGTACTCCAATTTATAACTCCATATCCATAGACTTAAACTCACTATGGCAATTTTTTAAAAAGAAGTTTATTAGTTCTCCATATACTCCTCTCTGGCTTTCATTTAATTAGCCAAAATTTAAGAATGGTTTCCAAGTTAGTGTTGTATCAAGTGAAATGGCTTGGGGCCCTTTTAAGTTGGATAATAATTTCTAATGGATTACTTGTCCTCTTTATTTCCTGTTCTAAAAGGATTGCTTAAGTTGCTATATATGGATCTGTTTTGACATCTTATTGTTTCTTCACATTACTGTGGCACATTTGTATACATCCTAATGTACAGATCGCTGTCTTTAGAAACACGTACTTAATTGTACATTGCACCCAAGAACAAAGATATTCCTTTCATTTACTCATTCTTCAAATCAAACTGCCAATTTTGTAAGTGCTTTGTAATCCACTGAATGAAATATAAATACTGGCGAAGTACAGATAAGACTATCACTCCATTTCTAAAAAATGCCTTCCACTGAGTATTTGAAGCCATCTATCATTACCAAGCCCCAAACTGCATATTTCTCTCCTTCTGCCTGAATAAACCATATATAAATACTCTCAGAATGAGGACCTGATAAATTTACTCCTAATAAATAATTTACAGCTCCATATGTGTTTCCTTGCCAACGGTTACTATTTAGTGAAACAAAGAACAAGTGGGAAGTAATATTCTGTGCAAGTAGCGCAGAAACCACAGTAACATCCAAAGTTTCAGTATCAGAGAAATAGTGGCAGAGTGCTTAACGCCAAGTATTCAAAGCTCAGCTTAGTCATGAGGTGNAAAAAAAAAAAAAAAAAAAAGAGAGCAGGGCAAGAAAGAAAAGCAATACAAAAAGTTATCTCTCAAAGTAACCAAAATTCAAACACTATTGATAGTAAGATGTATGAAATACCAACTGTCTCCCAAGCTCAGTCTTGGGAATAAACAGCCTCTGTTGCTAATAAATAAAAGACCCTTTGAGGAAACAGTTGCCAGGGGACAACAAGGGAGCTTGCAGCCACCTACCCACACCGGGGTAGCCTTGCCTGCTCAGAGGTCTGCCTTACATTTTGCAGAGAAGTAACTGAGGAAAGGTGGGGAACATGCAGAATACCTACACTGCAGCTTAAGCACAAACCAGCTCAGGAAAAGGACACCTTCAAGAAAAAATGTCCAAATGATTCGAAGAGATGCGGGGAGTTGCAGCTACCTGAATTTCCTCCACCGCAGTCCCACTCGCTATGGCAGCTGAAATGCATCTGTGGTTCTGAAGGCCCTGGGTCATCTCCATGGTCCCCATCCCTGCCCCATCCTCCTGCTGTCCCCGTGGGACAATTTGACTCCCATAAAGGAGACAGGGGAGGGAATGCAGCCTTCTGACAAAGCACAACTCCCAGGGGGCTTGGGGAAGTGATTGGTTTTGCATATGAGGACCACAGTGTGGAGATCCAGCCCACCGCAGCTAGCAAATTCCCCAAATTCCTCTTTTCTCTCAAGAATTCTCTGATTAGCTGGGAAGATAGTTTGGCGTGTAATGCGGAAAGAAAGGTCATCCTGCCTGCGGAAGCCTGTTTCGTATACAATGTCCCTCAAAGGCTACTTCTTGTTTTCAGTGCTGCTGAAACTTGGGCTGCTGCAGTCAGTGTCCCTGTCAGAACAGGAGTGGGGAGGTTTGCTCTAACACTGGATGCTAAACAGCAAAACATCCAAGCATTGCATTGGATGGGCCTTCTGCAAAAGCCTATTTTTAGAAACCACATATTTATCTGCCTTTAATCCACTAGTTGATCCAAGTTAGCTTCTGTCATCAGCGTTACACACATGGCAGCTACCATATGTTACTTTCCATTTCCATTGCACATCAGCTTAAAATGAAGACAATCTCTCCAGCACGAAGTGCAGAAGGCAGTGCGTGCAGCCCTGCGGCTTTCAGTGGAGACAAAATGAAGATCCAGGCTATTTAGATACTTGGCTAGGCAGGGAGCTCCTCGATTACTTTGTTAATTAAGCAAAGATGCCCAAACGTCAGCAGAATCTCTTTGGCGTCCCTCCCTCCGTTTGTCTGCCCGTAGATGAGCGCACCAGCCACCCTCACATCCAGCTACCCAGGGAGAGACAAAGCTGCAAGTGAAACAGGTTCAGCCACCTAGGAACTACACTCATCTCTGCATTATTTATCTTTATGCTACAGCTATTAGGAAAAAAAGAAGAAGGGAAAAAAGGTCATTCCCATGCTTTCACTGGGGAGAAATGACATGGAAATGACATCACTGACATCACTATCCAAAGCATACGTTTGTGTCTGGAGTTCCAAGGCCATTTCCTAATGAAGCACATGTGCTTTACTAGGTTTATTTTGAAACTCTATTTGCTTATTTTCCAGCCATGATCAAAAGGACATTGAGAGTGTTCTGTAGGAGGCACTTGAACCCTGTAGACCAGGGGAGTTTTTTCCTAGCCCCAGCAGCAGCCAGCAATAATATCATTCGTAAAATAAACCCAACTGCACGAAATGCTCTGCAATTTCCTACCAGTAAATAGATACTGCTTTGGGAGTCATGGCCCTTGGGTGGCAGGACAGGGCCTTCTTCCCCAAATTATGCAAAGCTTCATTTAGCATGTATGACTCATCAACAGTGGTGCTCTTTCCCCAACCTCCAAAACCCCTGAGCCTCTTGCCAGATGCTGTTGCTTAGTAGCTGTTGCCGTAACACTGGTTCTTCTAATACCTTGGATAAAAATTTCACAAAACACTCAAATCCATTTTGAGAAGCTGAGAAAAAGAATCCTACCTTAATATTAAAATTGTCATCAAGAAGGATGTTTTCCAATTTTAGGTCCCTGTGGACAACACCGTTCTAAAACAAGGGAGAAAAAAACAGGGGGGAGAACATGAGAAAATATTGGAAAAATTAAAGGTGAGCTGGCAGGGTGGTCTTTGCATCTACATTTCAGGGCTGATTTCACTGTCATAACACTCACGGCCCAGTGACTAGTGACAGGCGATGTATTAGTCACTTGGTGTGTGGTTAAAGGAAGAATGACTGGAATCTGTCCTCCCACAAAGCCTCTAAAACAGCAGGAGGGCTGGGGGGTGTCTTTTCGGAACTTAATTCCAGTCTGGATCCTGCCCCCACTGCGTGAAAGCAATATATTCTTCCCAGGCACCAGAAAACAATATCTGTCAATGACGTTAGTCCTTACAAAAGCCCTCATTCCTCCAATGTGCAGCCACGGGATCAGGGGAGTTATAATCCTGAAGGACTTTAACTGCTAGGGATGGAAGCGAACCAGCTGGGTTTAGGTCAGTGCCTTCTTTAAAGAAATTTGGGAAAAAACAACTGCACAGGGAAAGGCACTGCGGCTTTTCAGCGCTGAGCAGTGAGGGCTTTGAAAACCACCCTCGTTTATCAGAATTCAAGTGGAAATTAAAGTGCTTAAGAATCGAAATAAAAAATTGTGTTAGCTGCTCATTGCCTTCAGCCTCATGCAAGTTTTGGCTCTATCCAGTCGGTTCAATAACTACAGGTAAAAGGCCCATGATGAGAGCCAGTCAGTTACCTTGGGTTTAATTGCTTAAATCGTCTTTCTAGTGGGTACCATGATGGATAACATAATTGGCAAAGTGTATCTTTCTAGTGCTTCTGCTACATCTGGAAAAGTTGGTTGTGCCCATCCAGAATGAGTACATGCTAAAGCTCACACATGAACATTCATACCTTCCTCTTGGCTTTTTTCTTTCATGTATTTTATCTGCTATTCTAAAGCTGTTCCTTTGCATATCCAAATTGCAAACTATAAATCATTTGAATGTATTAATATTAATAGTGTCACAGTTCTGTGAGATCCCTTTTCTAGTTTAGGTTGTTAATTTTTCGGTTTTTTAATGTCAGGAGAATTATTTCCAAGGCAAAAATGCAACGTAGGGCTAATGTAAGGGAGTGGCTGCTATCTGCCATAACACAGGAAAACATCCTTAGTCTTTAAAAACAGGCAGTGAACTACTGTAGCACTTTTAATGAAAGTTGTGCTGATAGAATCACATACTGTCATACTTAATAATGAATGCTGTTGCCTCAGACATGCTTTGAAATAATGTAAGTCACTACTCAGCCTTCAAATAGCATTTTTTCTTTCAAATCCTTTGCTCACCTTGTGGCAGTAATGTACAGCAGAGACTATTTGTCGAAAGAAGTGTCTTGTCTCTCTTTCGCTCAATCGCCGCCTCTCACTGATGTAATCGTACAACTCTCCTTTACTTGCATACTCCATGATGATCACAATCTTATCCTTATTTTCAAACACTGCACAGGATAAAAAAAAAAGAAAAAACACACCACAGTTGATTTGGTACATTTGAAAACTGGCGTTTTAAATAGCGAAGACGACTTAGGGGCACGGAATACATCCTATGTCACCTCTGCAGTCTAGAGAGATGTACTACCAATTCCACTACAGAAAGCAAGCTCCCAAACTAATTTTTTTCCAGAGGAAGATAACGTTTCAGACCAAGAGAAGGACATTGAGGCTTCACTTCCATATGGCTACATGAAAGAAGGCCTTTCACTCTATAGTACGGGATCATGGGATGGCAAAATCAACTTGATCCTAATGCAGTGAGGGGACACTTGTGCCAGTGACATCTGAATACTAACCCCAGCTCCAACAGGGACTGCCTCTTACCAGTAGTCCTCTTGAGGCCAGAGGACTGAAGGAAACGTGAGCTATCACATAATTTAGAAAGGGCTAATTGCAGGCATAATAAACAACTGGCTGATACAGAATTGCCATTTGGCTTATGGTTGTTGGTTAGCTTTCACCTACCATCAAATTCCAACCAGCTAACTGGTACATGCGTCCTCTTCCAGCCCAGCTCTCTACAATCGCGTGGTGGGCATGGACACCTGAGCTCACAGTGGTTGCAATGCCTCTGGAGCTGTACAGCTCTTGAATATGGCTCTGCATCTCATGCACCCAACCCATCCCCAAGCTTACTCATCTCCTGCCTCCTCCACATGCCCCATTGCATGCTGCAGATATGTCCTTTGCTACTTGCGCAGAGCTGGCAGCAACGCACACCTCTCACATAAGCAGTGCAAGGAACATTCATCAAATACACGTCACAACCTGCCTGTTCTTCGAGGCTGAGGGTACTTTGTGCCACATGCTGTCAAGGACTTCACTGGGAGCTGCAGATAACCGAACACTTAATCTAGTAAAACAGGCTGTGAGTAGTCTCAAATTGCCATAACACCCTGGCTGCTAAATAGTTTTTCCTTTCTGACACTCAAAATCCTCTGCAACCCACTGGAAACTTCCTGCACTTGCCATAAATAACCACTGCTCATATTAAAACATGGTGATTTTCCTTCTCTTTTTATCTGTGGCAGCAGCCTGCTGAGGCCAGGTCACACTGGCAGTGAAGCATCTGCAAGTTAATAAGGTTACAGGGGCTATTACAAACGGATGCTAGTTTTGACCAGCCCTACTGGAATGATGCCTTCCTGTATCTCTTCAGCAAAGCTCAGCTAGTAGTCCTTAGTGGGTTATTTTTTTTTCCAAAACAAACCCCACCAACCTCCAGCTTTTGCAGTGAAATGTGAAGCAGCATCTCTCAACAGGCAGATATTTGCTGCTCTTAGGCTTTGTCTCATGTCCTCTCACACCTTGTCACTCAACTCTACAAGCCAAAGCCTCTGCAGTTCCCTCTAACACCCCTGAACCCCAGCCAAACAGCTCTGATAAAACGGAGAGCAAACAGCCAGATAAAATTGGCCGCTTACTTGTCTGCTGGCCTCACTGTACCCCGAAGCAGGGGCTCCTGCCAGTGATTACATCCTATGTGCATCCTCATTAGCAATAAACTTCGGAAACTGGAAGAGCCGTCTCTGGATGGATTATACTTCCACTATCCTCTCCAAGAATGACAGACTGATATTGTCTGGGAAAAATTGAACATGCCCTGTGTCATATGGGGAAATGCTGTGATATGTTACCAGTGAAGCAATAATGCACATACTCCTTTTTCTAAGCTTGGGAAAGCTTCTTAGGTACAGAGTTGTTTAGGAAGGCAAAAAGAAATAGTTTCAGAAAGCTAAGACCAATCAATAAAGATGCTCTTATTTAAGAGATTTGATTAAAAAAACCCTACAAACACCACACAAACCAAATCAACCCCAACCCCCTCCCCCCAAAATAGCCGATTCAACAAATTACGGGCTACTATATCATACACACAAGTCACCACCACAGCACCACTGATCTCAGACTCTCGTGTGAACACACACTCCAAGCAGCACCAGCCAAACACCACCCTGAGCTCAAGGGGATGTTTGCCTCACCAGAGGGGCACAGATGGGGACAGAAGGGCCCTCAGCTCCCCCTGCCCCACTCCCCCCACCGCTGAAGCCCCACCAGGTGCTCAGTGCTCATGACGACAATAAGAGCAGTAACAGACCTGCTACGATGGAGCATTCTTCCAGACGGTGTTTTTATTAAAGTTTTGCCTTCAGCACTCGGTCATGAGAGCTTTCTCAAATCGTCCTTGATGTTCTGGACTTATAAATTCCAAAATCTAATTTTTCTGCACTAAAAGTTGTCACTTTAATGCAAGTTCTAATCCAGACATATTTTTTTGCATTTCTACAGAAATGAAGCAGAAAGCACTCGGTTTGGAAGAATGTGCATTTAAAGGCACTTTCCCTTTCAAGTTTTCCCTTACGGCCTCTAAGGAACTGAGACAGTACCTTAAAACTGAACTTAGGAAAGCACAAATCACCAATCCATATTTTGAATTTTTGTCACAAAAGTGCACTGGAATCAATGAGAACAGAAGCACCCCAGTAACTCTCATCTGGGTTTCAGTTTACTGGCACACTCAGGTCAAACTGGCACATCTGTTTTTTTCACCAGGGAGCATTATGAGAAGGACGCAACCCTTGGCCTTAGATGACATTACAGAGGCCTCCTCAGCATCATAAAAGCTTAGCGATTACAGAATTGAACAGCAACTTATCTCTTTATCAAGGAGCAGAGGTGAATGGAGAATCTCTTTTTTTTTTTTTTTTTTTATCCAGGGGGGGGGGGCTTTTTTTTTAAANTTTTTTTAACTACTGCATCATTTGAGTTTAGAGCAACTCCATTCTATCAGCTGAAGCTCATGAGAGGGCATGCAGCTACGTTCCTGCAGAGAGGAAACTGAACAGCAGACAAAAACATCTTAAATGGGAGCTGCCACTGAAGGAACAGGGAGTGGAAAGACAGGAGGATTTATGTCTATACACACACACAATCCTGAAGAGGAATTTAGTGGTCATAACAATCAGGCACGTGACAAGGAGGTATTCTGGCAAGTCTCAGACTATCAGCCATGTACACCATGAATTTTCTCAGCAGCGATTCGGATGCCAGGCAGGCTTCATACAGACACTTCTGAATTTCCCTACTGAGCACAGTATGTAGTTTTATAAACATACATTCCAAGAAAGCATTGTGGCCAGTGGCTGGGAGAAGAGAGAAGGGCATTAATTAAAGGCTGGATTGACTTACTACAAATAATAATGAGGTAATAAATAGAGTGCCCTGTTAACACCTGGGCCGTAACCTGCAAGCTGATGACGGACGGATTGCCTCCATATAGCTTCTGGGACTGCTTGGTTCGCTCTTTGTTTTCATTGCAGATGATTTATTATCTGCCATCCTACTGCATATTCATTCTGAAACTCACCCCCACCTAGGAGTGTGCCTGAACCCCGGCTGCAGCTACTGCTGACTGAGAAGCACAGCTTCAGCAGGATACTGCACCCCAGGAACACCCCATGGCTTGCTACTGATGGGATGGCTGTATTGTACAAGCCCTCTCCTCAACCCTGACCAAGGTCAAGGGAAGGAAGGAGGTTATGTATAAGAAAGGCAGGGCTGCTCTTGTTTCTTTCAAACCATTGATGCTCTGCAAACAGAGCTGGCCAAATAAGATAAGAGGCGAAGTGTCAGTATCAACACCCAGACGGGTGATAGCAGGAGAGATGTTCTGTCAATCACAAACCAAGTGATGAGGGTTGCTTAGATACAAGGCGTAAGCTCTGCATATTAGAGGAGACAGCAGCAGGAGAAATACTTACTACAAGCCGCGTGTCATTTATTTCTGAGCCACTGTGTTTATTTCCACCACTCTGCAAGCTGAGTTACAATTGGGAGAGCTGCAGCAAGACCTTGGTGTGGTAGAAGGGATGCTGCATTGTCTCATCCCTAGCGGTCAAGTGGTGCAGGGCAGTGGTTGCAGAATGCCAGCACCCCTTTATTACAGACAAGGCCTGCAGGATGAAGGACTGACTTCTGAGATGGCTATACTCCCTCCTGGCCACAGGGCAGGAGGAAAGGACAGCATTGTCAAGAGCACATCAGGAATGGGATGCAGCACAAGGTGCAAGGAACAACATGGTTGTATCCCCAGGATATGACCATGTGCATGGTGTCAGTGTACTAAGACATAGGTGATGGCAACATGGAGAAACAGCATTTTCCAGTGGGACATGCTAGCTTGGGCTGTTCACCCCAAGAGCTGTAGCAGAGACTAAGAGCAGCACTCTACCCAAGGAGCAATGGGTGTTTAAGATGCAGTGGTCAAAGAAAGATTTCTTACAACTTCTCTTTAAACTCTCCCCATAATTCTAACATGTTTGGTTGGTTGGATTTAAAAAAAAAAAAAAACAAAACCCAACAACAAAGAAACAAACAACAAACCCCCACCATCAGACAGAAAGTGCTATACTTTTAGGCTAATAATTGAAACCAAATCTGCTGGCTTCAGAGCTTATTGAAGAATATAAATGTGAAACTGGGAAAGAACTTCACTTCTCACTACCAAAGACATATCTGAGACAAAGTACATTTTGTAACATCAACAATCTGTCTCCTTCACAGGCTGTTCTACTATAGCAATAATTCTCGGATATAATCTCTCCACTTATTTATATTTAGAGGCCGTGAAATGATGAACTCAGCTTCTATCTACAGCTTTCCATTTTCTAAATAGCACTGGTTGCGTAGGGACCTCTTGCTGATCAGCACTCTTCTTTTCAATCCTACTGCTAAATTCTTCCCTTTAGCTGCACCAGGGTCATCACTGCTGAAATTCCGTGGGACAAAAATTGACATTGGAGGAATATAACTCACGACCCACCTTAAAGGCTTCTCAAGACGAACTTCACCCTGAAAGTTCTGAAAGCCCATGTGGGCATGGTTTTGCAAACCCCAGTCAGAAGGATTTAACAGTATATTGCCCACCTCTCTATTTGGACAGTATATTGCCCACCTCTCTATTTGGACAGTTCGCTTTGGACTTCTTTACTATCAAATTCAAACAGCAAAACAAAGCAGAACGCTTTTGCCCTTCCTCCAAGCTCACAGGATGCTAAAGTTAAAGCGAGTGCCGAGGGGGTTGGATTTTGTTTTCTCCCCCTTAATGGACTACCTCCTTGTGGGTTGATTCCATTTGGTTTACATGTAACCCTGGGGTAAGGATTTTAGTTTGTTAGTTTAAGAGGGGCGGCCAATCTCTTTGCTCTGGAACCATTTGAATTCTCCTCATGCCTTTGCTCTCTATCAGAGCAATCTTCTAAATTAGTTCCAGTATGTTGACATTCCTTCCATCTGGTGTCTTTCCATTCAGCGGTATTTTTATTACTCTCCTAACAGCCGCAGACAGAAGTACCTTTCCACTGCTACAAAATGCTCTTTTATTAAAGGTCAGCCAAATCAAAAGAACAAGCGAGTTTGTTTTTAATTTTGGAGATGCAGACTAGAATAACCTTTTCATTCAGAAAAGTCATGTATGACCCAATTACCTCACTTGTGTAATAAGGCAGGAATTATTCTTCAAAAAGACATGCGAGTACTGAAAAATGGGTTTTTTTACTTCAGAAATTCAGGCTGATGTGTCTTCTGTGTTCTTGACCGCTTTGAAAGCTTTACAGCCCCTTGGCGTATTTTTAATTTCGTTGGGGGGGGGTTTCTTATTATTTTTATTATGATCATTTTATGACTGTTTTTAATAGAGCATACAGCAGATATAAAAATATCCAAGGTCCAATGCAGAAAACCACTTGTATGCAAGATATCTTGAAGATAGCAAGATACAAAGTATGTACTTTACAGCTGAGCTTATGTTAAATTGTTTTCCTGAATTATGAATTATGGTTTCATTCAGCCCAATCGAATCTCTTCTTAAATTAAAGGAATGTAGTTAAGATTCTGCAATAATCATATTAAATCAGACAGCATGCTACAATTTACTCCCCAGTGAGGAGATTAAATCAGAATGAGAACCGTTATCTTTGGCAAAGTTGTTTCTCAGAGAATGAGACTGAGGATATGCAGATTTTGATGTGTCTTTAAAAAGGGAAGAAAAATGAGAGCCACTAATTCAGCCATAGTTGTCTTTTGTTCCAGCAAAGAATACAAGACCCAGCTCTCCTGTTTTGGTTCTTTTTTTTTTTTAATTATGATTACAAACTACTGCAGAACTTCAAGCAAATATTTACGTTGTAGCGGGAGAACTGTGTAAATGGAAAGACAGAAATAACTGACTGTTGCTCACAATCATTTTGACATCTGAATTGAGCCTGCCAGTGATCTCACACATCTGAGTTCATGTCATGCCTGACAAAGTGTTGTTTAGGCGATCACCCTGAAAGACAGGAAATTCATAAAGGTGGGGTACAGGGACTAAAGAGTTAAGTTTGTTTATACTTGTTTCATTGCTATCGCCAGACTCTTGAAATATTACTTTATGTTCTTGGACATTATCAAGTGAAAACAATGGGAATAAAGTACTTGAAGGTCAAAAGCTTACATAATTAGAGGAAACCAATTAGAAATGTGGCTAAATAGTGTCACTGCTAAAGTACTTTATCTTGGCTAAATACATAAATATAAAAATCATTCCAGCTTTCCAACTTTCATGGTTCTTGTTTAAAGCCCAGCCATCCACGTGACTTTTTATGGGACTTCTGACATTTTCAGGTGTTTTGCACGCAGAAGGAATGAAATCATTAGGCACCAAAGTTTGTTTTGATTACATCTGAAAAACAGGAGGTAGCAGAGGCTGGGAGAGCGTCCCCGGCACTCGCAGGCTGAGACACGTAACTCTGTTCTGTCCACACGCAAACCCACAGGAGGCACAAGCTGCCACCTCGGTCCCCAGATGCCTGACCCACCCAGGGGTGCACCCAGCAGCCGATAGCAGGAGACACTTACCTGGGCTGGCACTGCTTTGGGCAAGCAGTTTGTCAGCAATCCGTGCACTTTGCTGGATGCCACCCAGGCCAATTTTTGGCAAGAATTTTTGCTTTTTGCTGATGATGTGGTGACTTTGACACAACTCATGTAGCCCTGCATTGGGGACAGGCCTACCCTTGTGCCTGGCACAAAGCGTTGAGACTGAACACGTATTTGGCAAGTAGGGTGAGTATCTTGAAATACTATGCCACTGTTGTTACATGAGGTCATGATCTTCTTCCAATGCCTTTGGGTTTTCAAAGTATGAACTAGCTGAACCAGTTTCCTAATCAATCAAAGATTGCAACCTAGCTCAAATCATTGTGGACTGGTAGATATATGACAGAGGACCTCTGCGATTTTGCTTAGAAGTACCAAAAACGAAGTCCCCCTTACTGAGGAAATCCATTTTTTTGCCTTCTTGCTGCAAAGGGTCCAACACTGTTCTAAGCATCCTGGCCCGAATCCAGCAAAGCACTTCAGCACGTGCTTTCCTTTGGTTACTCGTTCATATTAACACCATCATGCTCCATGGGCACCAAATTGTGATCCCAATATATATTCATTCTTCAGGGAATATCTTTGTTAAACTATTGCTATAAACATGTTAGCTAGTAATCTGTTCATTTTTAAGCACATTTTGCAAAAGGGCAGACTTTTCTGCATGGTTATGCTGACCAAGGACAACTCTTCCCGCACAGAAACACTCACGCAGGCACAGTATTTCACACTACAAAGACTCAAGAACTCACTCCTGAACGTACCAAGAGTAACTTCACCCTCATGATTGGTCCAACACATGTTTAAATGTTTGCAGAATCAGGCCTGATGCTCTTTCCTTGCTTTAACTTTTATAAAGTATTGCCAGATGGGATAAATTTTGCACTCAGGCTACCCCTGGAAAAATATGTTAGCTCTCAAAGACTTTATTATCAAATTCTGGAGTCTTCAAGACAAAAAAGAAAAGGGGTAGTGGAAGGTGGGGTGGGGGGGAGACAGACAGACAGACGAATGGACAGAGGCATTATTCTATAAATTAAAATTTATGTGCTGAAATCAGAACACTGCTAGCAAAGCCAGCTTCATATATCCTGCCCCTTTCAAGGAGTTTAAAGTCACTTGAAAGAGCACTTCCCTCACAGCCGCATCCGACAGATTGCCAATTACAGCCCTGCTGAGAGGACGGAATTTCTTTGGAGTCACAACTGTTCGTCTGCCATCGTAGTAATGGGCAGGGTACTTGTCTTTTGATTAGGTTACAAAAAAAAAAATCTTT
>VZRU01008607.1:190225-216803 GCA_013398155.1 Pedionomus torquatus
GCACTTGTGTTTATATCAAGTTGACAAATTCAGAGGTTAATTGCTTTTAAGCAGGCAGGTCAAAAGGATACCTAAACAAGGATCCCACTTAAGGAAAACACATTTGTAAACGCAATACAAAGAGCTTTCAAAGATATTAGGGGGAGATACAGCTTTGCTCAATGCCAGGTAGATCTGTGCAACCTGGCACCTACAGCAAGCACTGTCAGATGTGCAGTGGCAGTCTAAAAATCTACAGTAAAAACGTGTGAGAGAGGAGAAAAATATCTGTGGGGTGGCTTTGGTTTAAAAGTTAAGCACCTGATCTGTTAGTCAGCTAGACTCCATCTACAGCCAATGGGAGCCTCCAGTATATCATTTATCCCACCTATCTGAAAAACTATCTCCCAAGAGGCAGCAAACTACCCTATGTAGATGATGATCTCTCTTGACTGGAGAGGGAAACTAGATTTCTAGTGTTCACCAACTGCCTACATGTCGGATGGTTTAAATTTGGTGAGATTAAGCCCATCCCTGAGGACTGAATAACTCCAACGTTTCATGTCAGATGACAGCAATATTATTCCTCTTTATGCATCACTCAAGAAGCACAGCCATGTGTTTAAAATCTGACTTCAAGAGGATACAAATACTTCAGTCCTCGTTATAGTCCCTGAACTTCACCATGAGTACACTTCAGCCTAAAGTGAAGCACACACTTAAGGATCCCTGAGCTCACATCCCGATCTCTGAGCATGTACATGACCACTCCTCTGGATTCAGCTGTGCAACCACATGTCTTCCCTGCGCTACAACATTTAAGTTACTGTGCTGGTGGCTAAAGGCCAAATACTGACTCGAGTGCTTGGAAAGGTTGGCCAGACTGTAGAGCTGCTATAGCTCTGCTCTATCTAACTCCTTCCTCCAATGGACTACAGTCCAACCAAGAAGCTGACTTCCACTGCCCAAACCTTCAGGCCAGGAATTAAACATAAGAAGCCATGAAAGGCTGCTCTGCTTTCTAGAAAGAAAGAAAAAAAAAAAGAAAAAAAGAAACAAACCAGTAACAGAATGGAAACCTTCCCAGGAACTAGAGAAAAAAAACCCAAAAAAATGCCTCCAGGCCTGTCACCACACAGCACTGCTGCTGGCTGATGGACCATGAGAGGACCATAACATCACCTGTCATAGGTGCTCACCCTCCTGCAGAAAGGATGAATCCTCCACCATGAAGCTTGACTGGCTCTGCTGCAGAAGCACTGCTCCTCCCTCTGTGGGGCCAGAGGGGAAAGTTTTGCTCCCACAGGACTTCACTGTCTGCTTCTTAAAAATGCTGTAATCTTTTTAACTTTTACAAATGTTTTAACTCAGTAAAAACTATTTAAAGTCAGGACGAGAAGGGCAATTGGTCAAAGGACCGCAGCACGCTTAATCTTTTTTCTGAGTTCCCGTCCACATTTGAAATAACTTTTGTTCCATTTGCAACCCACATGCTGACACAGCATCCCTCCCCTTTTCTGTTCCCAGATCCTGTTATGAGTTTATTCAATAAAAAGACAGATATTCATCTCTTTTCAAGTACAAGAACATGCTTTTGAATAACTCAATATGCGATATTGTAACAGTACTCCAAGCCAGCTCGTTTTAATCAGTCATATCAACTCTCAGAGCGGAGCTGCCATATACATATCATCACCTTGTGCGTTTACCTCATGGGTATGTAAATACGTAGGGCTAAATTTGGGCTGCCTGTTCTGCATGTAGGGAACGAGGCAATCCCTGGGGATGAGGCTGCCCAACCCAGGTCCTTCCAAACCTCTAGAACCCACAGCCCCAGTCTGCCACGCGGCTGCCCTCCTCACAGCAGCAGATCTCTTGGCTGGTGCCTTTTAGCACGTACCCAGCCCAACTTGAAGAAGGAAGGAAGGAAGGAGGATATTTTACTACAGCGTGACACTCTATAAATATATAAACAAGCAAACAGGCAAATCAGGGAGGAATGCCCCTGGCTTCCTGCTCCTTGCTGTAGGATGAGGGAGCAGCTCCCAGAGGCAGGAATTAGAAGGCTTCCCAGCTGTGTCCCAGGAAGAAAGGATTTAGAGGGGGAAGACAGGATGAGGAAACAGTAACGATAAGCCAGAGACCAGACTGACAGGAAAGTGTGCAGAGGTGGATAGGAAGCGGATGCTGGGATACAGGGGAAAAAAGCAGCGATGACAGAACCAGCAAGACTAACCAAGGGGGGACCAAAGGACTAGAGCAGACAAGACTGGTCTTGTGCAGTCCAGTGAAAATACAGCATACAAGGACTGATTTAGAGGCCAGGGACATAAGCAGACATCAGGCTAGAGTATGATTGAGGGTGAAATTAAACTGCACTGTCCAAGAGGAGCAAGGAGATGAAGTGATACATGCAACAATTTCCCACTTGCCATGGACACAGCACATAAGTCACTCATGAAGAAGCTCCTCCAGACAAAGGGTTATGCATCTGTGAAATACTGGTGCTTCAGAAGGAAGGTGGTACTCACAACAGGGCCTTTGGTAAGGGAGAGGTTATACTACGAGTAATAGTTTGGTGAATGATCTCAAGAAACAAGAACATCAGGCCCACAAGAAAGTAACAGAGCAGTCAAGAAGAAGAATTGCATTCACTAACCTTCATATATGGTGATGATATGAGGGTGGCTGAGGGATGACATGATCTCAATCTCCCGTCTGATGTGAACCATATCTTGTTCGTCCTTAATTTTGTCCTTACGAATGGATTTTATTGCAACCTATAAATTCAGGAAATCAAGCATTATTCTTGGAACTGAACAGATGCATATAATCCATTAAGGAGAGTTCAAAAAATAAATACAGATGTTAGATGTTGGCAGAAGTGGAATGACCAAAACAAAGCTTCAAAATACAAACCTCCATGCCCCAGCACCTTTATTTTATGGCAATAAATACAGTCTCATTACAGTAATGGGTGACACGACATTTTAGGATCTTCAGACCTTAAGACTTCACTGAGGGGAACACAGCATCTTTTAGAAGGATCTCTGTGTTAGCCTAAGTATTCTCTACCTGAGGCAAATGGCAGAACTCCCAAAAGATTTTTTTGGGAAGTACATTTACTTAGACGTGATTGCATCTGACAATTTCAAATAGAAGCTTTGGAGACAATTTCTCTGAAATAAGGTTGAGATCTCTGATGGAACGGAGGCAGGAAGTCCAGAGTGCCGATTACAGTCCATATTTGTCCATGTTAAAACATCAAGGATCACATTAACACAGGTTGCTCCATGGTTCTCTAAAGCAGGCAAGCTGCTCAGGAGTCATGATTTATTTAAAAATAAGAAGCAATAAATCTTTAAAATTCACATCTAAACTCGTCCTCATATAAACCCAAGGCTTTCAGGTCCTGCACAACACTTATGCAATCACTGCAAAACCATATCCTTCCTGCATCCTTCCTCAATCAGCAACCTTTTTTTCAAGCACATCGTGTGACTGGGTATCTTTCCAAAAGGCAGGGTGGGAACATAGGAAGTGATAGCTGAACTTGCAATGTAAATTCAAATTATAACAGCCTTTGTGTATGTGTGTGTGTATGTGTGTGAGTTGCCTGTGAAAAAGGGGCTTATCTGAACAACGCCATGAATAATTGCAGAGGTCAGCTCATGCCCTACGAGAAATGCACAAGCCAACAATGGAGAGAAGCTGGTGGGAGAGGGAAGGTGAGGGCATTGTGCATACTGAATAGCAGCACGGCCTTTATTATACTCAATATTTACCCTGCTTTATTTTTGTAAGCCAGAGTTCACTGAATAAATTACCAGCTTGTTTAAAATCAACAATACGTCTTTGAAAAACATCACTGACCTGCTGAGATGACCACCCTTTTATGGGTAAACAAAACTTTCATCATTTTATGCAGCCAACTACTGCAGACCTCTCCCAGGAAAACATTTGTAAATCTGTTATTTATGCAACTTTCCTAGTTCCTTCAGAAAAAAAAAATATATATTTCACTGCCTACTTCAGTAATTGCAAGTGGCATGACCGGTATTGTTTTCATTATATGATGTATCATCGAGGATATTGAAGAAAGAAGGGAAAAACTTACAATATTATAAAATTGAAATGTACATAAACAGGAGCTTGTTTAAAGGATCAGGTTTCCTACAAAGTCTTCAACTCTGAAAAGAAACATTATTCAAAAAAGCATTAAGCATGTGCCCCATCCCCTTGAATTCCCAAAGACTTCAGCACATGCTTAAAATTAAGCTCAGGCTCAAGTGCTATCCTACTTTGGGACAGCAGAACAAAAAGTAGAACTCAAGGGACAAACTGATTTGCATGTTAAAACCAAAACCATTCTTTTCTTCCACTTGACCCAGACATTTGGGATAGAGATTTTAAAAGTTACAATATACCCATGGCCTTACCTACATGGCACACATTTATAGAAAAGGCAATACAACAAATTTTAATTGAGTAAATGATCAAGACAATCTCTAAGAAATTCTGGAGATGGAAAAGGCAACTAACACTAAAGAAGAGATGGGATTTTTCCCACCTCCCATGTTTGTATTGGGACAGGCTGCAAATGCAAATACACCCTGCATACAAGAAGGATGTGGGTGGCTCTTGGAGCAGCGTGTGCATTCCTGCAAGAAATAAATATAGACATGGGTAAAAACACATTTTTTTATTAAAAGACAGCCTTATACTTGGCTCTGAGGAAGAATTTAAGAAGGGTTTCATTGTCAAATATACAACAGGGAGCAAATTCTTCACCATTCATGGCTGTTAAAGTAATAACGGCACCCCAGAGGGCACGCCAATCTCCTACTAACTCAACTCCGCGCTTTACAGACAGGACTTTTGTAAGTCTACACATAATTACTGCAAATGGCCTCTGTGGAATAATTGCACATGTGAAAACATGTATTTTTAGATTCAAAAATGCAAATGTGATTGGAAAGCATGGGGGCACTTTGTAAATACATGTTTGGATTAATCTTCAAATGCAAACAGATGTGTTGCCTGGGAACATATTTTTCAACAGGACCAGAGAGTTCACTGTCTCACAACCCATATTGAAAAGCAGTTAAGGCACCTAGGAGTCTTAATTTATAAAGGCTGTTCCTAGAATTTTAACCAAATTTTGAAGATGATGCTTAAGCTGTCCTGAAAACATCACTTCCCAGTTGCAGGGGTAGAGTTCGGCAGCCCAGATGAAGTGCTTGGTATTTTGTCAATGACATCCAGGCTGCAAGATCTCATCCCAACACGATGAAAGAATGCATGCCAAACACACCTCTTGGCTTTTAATTTTCCAGACTTTCTGTTCCCTCCCTCAGCCACTTCAGATCACAGTAACCTGTGAAACAGGGACAGACACTGGACAGCTGTGAAATATCTGAACTGGGGGGGGGAAGGCGATGCTCCTCAGCCAGGACACAACACATTTCCAGGACATGCACTCTGGAATGGAGCAAGACTTCAGACACTCGCACATATGAAGGAAACAATATCGGTCTATTTACATAGGAAATGAGCATGCTCAAAGCTTGGTGCAGCCATTTATTAATTAAACCTCAGGAGTCAAGTAGTGAAACAGCACTATTCATCCGCTTTTAGGAGATGAGGAAATTGAAACAGAAACCTGATGTGACTCCTGAAGGAAACAAGGACAGTAGCATCTCAGAAATTGCTGCCTGCACCTCCCTTCAAAACTGCAACACATCACAAGAGTCTCTCACTTAACAAACCATCCCATTACTAAAGGCTGACTTCTAATACCTTTCCCCATGCTCAGTCGCTATTTTCTCCCTCCAAAAGAACCTCATCAGGGAAGTGAAAGGTTCTAATGCATCTTAATAAATATTTTTTATCTTACACCACCTGCCTGGTGGCAAACACAATCCACAGGAGGACAGGCTCCACATCGCAAAGCCTATCAGGAGGGCACAGACCTATGTGACCTTGTATAAAAGGCCAGACAGTGAGCAATCACTGTCAGCAGAGTCACTGTCAGAGGTGGCATCCCAATAGCAGGATTAGTGGAGCAGCAGGACAGCATCTGCTCCAGCTCTTCCCTCTCACTAAGGGACTTCTGCCAGCCAAGCATCTTTCACCTGTGTCAATCTGCTCTGGCTGTGTCAGCAAGGGTACATGGGCTTAAGTCTACTAATGTGAAAAAAAAAAAAACAACACAAACAAGAGAGCAGTCCAGTACCTTTTTTAGTATTTCATGGAAATGTTATGAGTCATGATCACATTTAGATATTTATGTTTCTTTTTTTTTTCCCCCCAATCTCTTGGAGCAAAATAAGTTCACTAGCTGTATGTTATGGTTTCCGGCTGTAAAACAGGCCTCTCTTCTCGGTATTCTAAAATATCAATAATGGAATTTCTTTCATGAAATTTATTTTACTCCGAAATACATTCCAGAAAATGTATTTTCAAAGTGCACTTACGCTTTTAACACCAGACAGATCTGGCTCCATTTTAGAAAAGGCCACTTACAGGACTGCTGCCAGATGTGGTACATGATGATCCTGAACAACTTAAGCCTAATAAGAAATAATCTCAATTGAGAAATACCTTATGAAAGAACTTACTTGTTCATTCTTTAGGTTCTTTTCTTTCTCGCTTGCCCGCTCACTTTCCTTGCTTTCTCTGAAAGCAACAGCTCCACTGTGTGCAACATCAAAATTTATTAAGGGTCACAGCCTATGAATCAAGAGTAGGGCAAACGCAACAGGCTTTTTTATATCAGCTACATTAACTACTCCAAATATTCCAACTCAGGATCTGCACGGAAAGTGCCGCTAGTCCCTTTGGTACACTCAGAATACTGTACTTACACCTCTACCACACTTTCTCAATATATTTTACTGGTTTTAAGACTTAGATAATTTAATTACACTATTTTTAGTAACTTTACTAGTGGAGCAATTTGTATTTTTCCTAGCTTCTAGTCTTAATGAGAATTTCAGATAACTCCAAGACCTTGCTCTCAGACAAAGTAACATATCAGATTCTTAATAATGAAATCTAAAGCCTCTCACCCCTACAAACCAGGTTCAGGTTCACCCAGAGCCCCTACAGACGTAGGATCCAATCTGGCAAAACACTTTAGCACATGCCTAACTTCACACGTGTGAGCAGTCTATTTGCTTTTGGGGGATAGCTCACACATGTAAAGTTAAATATCTGCATAAGCACCAAGGTCATGGCTCAAAACCAGGCCACGAGATGGTCCCTCCAGGGATCGATACTGGCTGTATGCACCAGTTAACATCCTGGGTATCTCTTCTGCAGCTCCAATGGCAACATGGTCCCACAGACAGGGTTGGGGGGGGGGAGAAAGGAGCACCAGAGATGGACTAAAACCACCTCTGCCTGCCCAAAAGCAGGCAGAGAGAATACCCTCTCCAAAATGTATGGCACAGGGGAGAGAAAGTTGGAGGTTGTGAACCTCTAATATTTCCAGGCATTTCCAAATGTCTTTGCAGGAGCACAGCCCTTGCTCCACTGCTACTCTAGCCTTCCAGAAGCAGCTAGGAGATGAGGGAGCCCAGCTTTTGGCCTCCCATCCCTCCATGAATCAGCTTGCGGAGTTTGCTGGGCAGGAAGCGTGGAGAAATATGCTGCTCTTTTCAAGGCTGCAATAAATTACCTGTCTCCATTTGCTGGAAAAAAGATATATACTCAGTTTCTGGATTGGCGTAGAGAGATTATTTATTTTCCAAAACACTTCATGCTTCTTAGCTTTTGTTTGGTACAAATAACTTGAACTATAAATACTTCAAAAAGATGACAACTGCAAAGGTTTCTGTACGTTCAGTCCTATCTGCAGGAGAAACACATCTCCTGCTTTACAAGCTGTTGGGCAGAGCAAAACGGGTGGAATTTTCTTTTTACAGAGGCAGACCGAGACCATCGCATATAGAAAAATATCTGAAAGTTTAAACATCTGGCAAAGGGCTAGGCAAACAGTAGGTGCCTGCTTCCATATCAAATCTCCATGTCCGCTGAGTCACTGCTGGCATCATCATTTATGGGATGAGCAACAAAGCTGTATTTTCATCAAAGCATAAAGCTGCTTCTCTTGATTTCAGGCTTTTTTGTCTTAATTTAACAAACCTATGTTTGCTTCCTTTCCAGCTGAGATGCATGGATATAAACAGAGGTCAAATCAGCCACAGCGCCAAAAGGCACAGATTTTGAAGTCGGTTAGTGTTGTCGCAGAGGCTGACCACCTGAATGACACAAACTACCGAACCTCTCCCAGCAATTTCTGCATGCAGTACATTCAGTCCCATTGAAAACGATCTTCCACTCTTTATTATCTATCAAGGGTATTTTTAGGACCGTGGCGAGATATGAACAAACTGCCTCTTTTTTTTTTTTCTTCCACCATGCGGGCTGTGACTTTTAAGCTGGTTCCAGCACTTGTGCATACCACCCGTGCCTGAGCAAATTCCGATGGGCTCTTGCAATACCATTGTGGACAGCCAGGGAAAATGACATCGGGACAGAGAGCGCAGGCCCCTGAGGAAGGGAAACCAGTTTGCTGACACCAGGAGATACGTCAGAAACACAGCTTCAAGAAAATGACTACAAATTATTTTCCCTGGGTGAGGAGGGAGAGGAGGGCTAAATAGGCATAGACCTCTCCTTTCTGAAAGCTGTGAGCTAAGGCCATACCCACCCAGCAATGGGAAGTGGGCGAGCCCAGCCTGTTTCACAGCTCTGTTTCCTTTCTTTGAGACTCAGAGGTGGGAAGTGCAATGTGCCAAGTGCCAACAAGGGTGGGGAAGCAAAGAATAGGTGGATCGACCAGGGGGAAGGAGAAAGGGAGAGCAGAGGATGTTTAGGGGCGGGGAGAGAAAAGGCACATTGTTCTTTCTCCAGCTCCACGGAGCTGAGCAAGAAAGAATAAAGTCTGGCACCATTCTATGTTTTTTCCACAGGAGTCTCTGCCTATGGCTCTTGGCCCAGACATCAACACAAGAGGAAGAGAAACAAAGCTATGAAATTGGGTGGTCCCCGAAGTTGCTGCAATCAAAAGATAAGAGGGGGGATGCTGATAGTGCAGTTGCATTAAAATGGCACTTCTGGAGGTTGTACAAAGGAGAGAAAGGAAAGGAAGGGGATGGGCTGAATAACTGTCTAACTGGCCTCTGAGCTTTCCAGGTGGGAAGAAGGAGCCATGGACAGGTATTCCCACAAGGAAGCCAAGCATCCATAGGGTTCTACAAAGGTGTCCTCAAGCAGACTTCTTGTAAGCCTCTTCCCACATGCTTATTTCTTTGCTGTGTCCATTTGTTGGAAAAAAAAAAAACCCAAAGTATCCAATTCTGGGCCAAATGCAGTTACAAACAGCATCATGCAGGATATGCAATTCTAAGAACAAGCTTCTGCATAGTCATAGAAAACACTTAATGCACTCACTGAAAAGTTGGACAAAAAGCCACTCTGAGTTGAGGCAAAATTAGTGCTTGGCGCTGGTGCGTTTTGCTAACACATCTTTGAGAGCTCTCTCTTCCAGAGAAAGAGTAAGGTTGACACAATGCCATTTTTTTGGAGACTTAACTTTTCAGATCCTAAAAGCCAGATCATTTCCATGGTGATACTGCTTGGGAGACAAGCATGCAACAAAATCCTTGTTATTTACCAACAGCGCAACTCTGTTGTTTAATAGGTTGGCAAACTACGCAGTAATTGGGAGAGTCACTCAAAGCTGTAACTGGTGCCACCTGCAGCCAGTGAGACTATGCTGATTTAAATCTCAGGGCTTCTGCCCATTACTATGTTCCATGGCATGTTTGTTTGTGTCAAGGATGCTACAAAATGCTGTTATTGCTGTTGCGAGTCAGCAGCTGCCCACATAAAGGGCAAGGATGCATGTGCTGTGTTGCACCTTTCAAGTTCACTTGCTTTTAAGAGGCAAGGGTATTTTTTTACAGCTGCCTCACTCTGTATGGCATAGCAAACATCTGTGCTGCTCTGCTTTATCCCCCTCTTCTCGATGTTTCACCTAAAAAAGATTATTTTCCTAAAAACAAAGCTCATTTACTGCCACTCTATCACTCACTACCTGTGGAGAAACTCATTCTTCCACCAAGGCACTAAAAGTCCCGAGTCAGTGTGATAAATGTTAAATCAAAATATTCTTTGCGTAAGCT
This sequence comes from Pedionomus torquatus, assembly GCA_013398155.1. NCBI lineage: Eukaryota > Metazoa > Chordata > Aves > Charadriiformes > Pedionomidae > Pedionomus > Pedionomus torquatus. The sequence goes on from VZRU01008607.1 coordinate 200,398, forward strand.
GACACACAACGTGCCAGTGCCTCTCAGATCCAGGGTATGATTACCTCAGGTTTAATGTTCCTTTTCTGGTTCTGCTGAACATAGTTGCTGTTTTCATATCACAAATACTAGGCAAGGGGGTTGTATCTTCTTTCTAGCTCCCCCTTCATTCACAGAGAAAAATGCCTGTGGAACCAAGTTTTAATAAGCAGTAGAAGGGAACAGATGAACACATTTACGCTGTACATACACAAAGTGGGTGCCAGGAAGAACACATACAACACCTTTCCTCCACTTCTTTCCTCATCCCCACATACTGTGCCTCTTAACAGGCTCTGTGAGCACATTTCCCGAGTAACTACTGCCTTACTTGGAAAATTTACATCCCTTCATTGTTTGATACCCATCATCCCCACCTATGTATATGAAGCCTGGTATATTTACACCATACACTGACCAATTCAACTGGCAGACCTTTCTTCATTTAACATTGAGAATCCTGGACTCAGTCATCCTTACTACCAGACAGATCTTACAGCTTTGTATTGATCATTTCAGGGCTGATTTACCACTAGGAATAACTAAAAAAAAAAATAAAAAATAAAAAAACCACATTCATCTGGTTTTAGCATAGATCTGATTTCCAGCAGTATTTAAAAACACAATTTAGCAACCAGGTTATTGGTTCCTCACTGTGAGGCAGTGAATGCTGAAAACAGGGAGAAAAAAAAGAGGGCCTGCAGAATTCAGAAGTGGACAGTTCACTGATATATGTCAAGATTACCAAAAAAACTGCTCCCTTCCCAAAATGAAAGTTTTTCATACAGCATTATTGAAGTCCCAAGTCATCAGACTGTTCAGTTTTGGATGAAAGATCCTACAAGTAATCACCATCCCCAGTAATAATGAAGGGTTTCCCATGTGCTGCCTCAAGTTGCCCCTTCTTACCCCACTCCACTGTCCCAAGAGCACGCTACCACAAATCTGCATCCACTTCAATCCTCCCCAATCCACCATGAAACAAATTTGCCCTGGTAGCAGCAGAGGTTGCCAACAATTTGCTGAAGAGCAGAGATCTGATCAGACAAGGTTATTAAAGATGTTTGTAGTCATGGCCTGCCGGGACTGAAGCACAAGGATGGCATCCTGGGAAAGTCCCTGTCACACACAGACTTCACCTTCCTGGAGAAAAGAGTGGGAATGCTTACATTTTTCCTAATTCACTTCTAAATGTGTCCTTATGAATATCCATAGATGCATTATCTAATGCTTTAAAATGCTCATAACTCTGCCTGCAAAAAACCTCCCATGATTATGATCTAATTGTGAAGGACTAGAGAAGAAGAGAGAAAAAATGGCCAAGTTGAAGGTTTGGGGCTGTCATGCACAGTTCGATGGAAGATCATCTCTTTTCCAAAGTCCAATAACTAACAAATATCCCATCCAACTACCTTCAAGCTTTCAAGAGAGGTTCATGTTTTTGGCACATAAGAAATTTTAGCTGGAAAGAAACTGAGTTAGGGGATTTCCCTGAGGCAATGGAGGTTCCTAACTGTAATTAAATAAAAAAATAAAAAATGCTTTACAACCTCAACTATGGATCGTTCCTCCTTAATAGATGTTAACCAGCACTGAATGCCACATTCACTGAAAAGATGAAAACTGCATTTACTGTTAACTTCTGGTGAAGTTGCCAAGCAGATGTTTATTTTTGGCTTCCACATTTACTAAAGCCAAATGCTACACTGAATTGGGATTTCACAAAGTCTAACTGCTTTTCTTCCAGGTTACAATTTTATTGGAACCAAAAAGGAAAAAAAGAAGGAGGGGGGGAAAAAAAGGCAGAAAAAAAAAAGCTGACTTCACTTTTAAGTAGGAAAAAACCTGGTAGCATCCGTTTCTATCGTGTCTGTTTATATCATAGTTTAAATAAGGTTAGAATTGCGCAATCAGTATTGATCAACCTCCAAATACAGCACAGCTCCGTCCAGCACATGTGCAAAAGAGGAAAAGCCACTGGAAGCGAATCCTGGGTCAGTCAGTCTTCTAACTTCTGCAAGTCTGCATGCAGACTGTTTAGCACTAATTAAATTACTGGCAAGTCAGGTTAAAGAGGAGTGAAAGAATTCACAAGCCCCAAGTTTACTGTTCTCAGAGTTACATGGGTATTACAGATTCCCCCTCCAAAAACTGGAAGAAAGATTTTCCCAATTTTGAAGCTTGATCTCACAGCTACCACAGCTGCTGATGTAATGCAAAATGCTAACCTGGGGCAGCAGAGAGGGACTTCAATTCAATGTTGTTTTTTCATTGTGAATAAGCAGTGAACCACACTGAAGTAATCCTCCGAAGTAGGAGTGCACACTGTTCAAGGCACTGATTTGGGGATGAAACACAAAACCAAGATCCTGGCTACTTCGTTATGACTTTTTTAGGAAGAGAAATATAAAGCTCTGGTGCCTGGATCTAGTTCCAGCCTGAAAATGACACAGTCTCCTGTAATTCCTCCCAATAATTTAAGTTGGAAATGGGGTTATTCACACCCTCTAAGCAACTGCTGCAAACTATTGCAATGTGCTGCTAAATAATTGCTAAATAATGGTAACCTCAGCAGTTACCGGAGTCTCTGAAGTGATTTTGCACATGTTTAGGTGAAAGGTGCTATATCAGTGCAAGGCTGTAATTCACATTAAAGAAGGAAGGGGGCTGGACATTGTTTGAACTCTTTCTTAGAACCAGTTTTTTCCAAGAAGCCACCTGATAGCGCATTTTCATTCATTGGCATGTTCCACTTGAAGAAGTTGTGGGTAAATAAATGTAACTTGGCACATTCTCTCTTTTACTAAAGTTTCTGTGAGTTCAGAGAAGCCTGAGAATCACTGACAGCTTTGCAATATCTTTACAATGCCTCTTTGGCCACAAAGTCACCTAGTATTGTGTGGATCTTGTAATTTTGCTCTTCTGGTTCTGCAGTCCTTCAAAGAAAAAAGGAAGTGCTATTTCACCATGAGAACTACAATAGAACAAGGAAAACTCAAGAAGAGTCTGTCTTCCTCTGAAGAAACATTTGTACATTCATGCACTACAATGCTCTCTACACCATACTGCTTGACCACCTCAAATTCCTAATTCGCCCAGTGGAATTTTGAAGTGTAGGGAGATTGTAAAGTTGAGTTTAGGCTTTTGGATTAATACTGAGAGCAGGGATTCACTGCACCAGAGTGGTGGGCCACAGAGACAAGATCACGGAACATAAACAGATGCATGTGAACAGCACAGTTGGAAGGATTAATGAGAAAGAACTATCAGAAGCACCCATATGCAGTACATTTTTCTAAACTGATCTAAGGTGAATCAAAATATAAATGCCACTCCCTGGTGGGACTCTAGCAAACCATAAACCCACATACTATCTGGAAAAATACTCTTGGAAAACAGAAAGTTTGTCAATTGGGTGTATCAAAGCCTCCCCCAAGTTATTTTGCTCCAGGGCTTGCAGATTACTTCGCAATCTTAAATTTGCCTTTGTAAAAGCTCTGTTTCAGTATTACATTGTTCTGCCTGGACGTTACCTATTTCGTGGTCCCATTTTGGAAGAGACTATCCTAGAATTTATGACAGAACGTGGCAGAATTGCTACAGGGGGAGGAAAGGAGTTTGCTAACATTTCTTCCCCATCCGTCTCTGATTTCTGAGAAATATTTATACCCCTGAAGGTAGAGGAACCTCCTGTTGTTCCCTTCTATTTATCGAAAGTAAATTACCAGGGCCCACCCTAATGGCTCAGTGGAGAGAGTAACACAGGAACAGGAACACTCTTGCTCCCCGCGGCCAGTTGGGCTTGGAATAGACGTGAACGGGTGAGGAATGAATTACGCTTTCCTACAGTTAAGTGGCTGGCGATCAAGCAATTTTGCAGTCTTAAACGCATAATTCTAGCTTTCCCTGCTAGAAGAGGAGCTCACAACTGCAGGCAGTTGTTCTAAGCAGTTATGGGGAGGGTTAAGTTTGGAAGAGAGAAACAGCAAAGCAATTTTTTTTCTAGATGGAAAGCTTTTGGCAACAAACTCTCCCAGACCCTGTGATCTCCAGGAGCGTTGTCCCCTTCTTCAACACGAACAAACACCTTTTTTGGCATGTATTTTGGCCAGGGTCGGTTGAACAAGGGAGAGCGAGCACTCAGATTTCTGGCATCTCCTTGCCAAAAGCTAAGCTGTTAGGTAGTGCAACAGCAGCAGCGCAGGCTTCCCACTTCACCCTGCCAGTGACCTTCACACAGACTTGGACATACCACCTTCCTCGGAGTGAGGAGCAATTCCCTCTTGCACTGCTCAGTCCAGAAATTCATCTCAGCAGAATACCACAAATCATGTCAGACCGAGCAGGACTATTAAAGCAGTGCTGCGCAATGTGAATTGCTGTCCACAAGGGACTGGAGCAAGAGACTGCCTAACCCACTTTGTTTAACTTTTTACTTAAACAATCCTGAAAGGGGAAGCTGCATTGCTACTCTGGAAATTACAGCTTTAATCTCATTTGAACCACGCATTCCTCAGTTAAACTGCAGAAATAATTTAAGAACCGACTCCCAAATAAGACATTTTTCAACATTTCCTACGTTTCCTGGAAATATATTATACCTGATGCTGCAAAGTAAAAGCAAGCTCATTACTTTAACCAGGTTAAAGTTCTGCCGGTAGCCCAAATGAACTCTAACGTCAGGCTAATTACACACACTTCACCGGTTTTGCGTTTTCACGTTCCTCAAATCAACAAGACGCAGCACCCCCATAACATGGACCATTTCCAACTCAACCCCACAAACCCTTTGCACGTATTACCTTTGTCGCCCACTCGCACCGCGCTACCCATGGCAGGAACCAATAGTGCTTCGTTGAAAACAGAGCAGGCTTCAATTTCCCCTTAACACTAACGGCTTCCTCAAGTCTGCTTTACCATGCACGCCACAGCTCAGAGGTGCCAACGTTTACTGGGTTGTTCAGACATCGTTCTGAGTTTCACTGGACAGATAAGAAGAATGACTTGGGTGTACAGTAAAACAACCATACAGCCGTTTGTGCCAAACACTCAGTTTATGGCAATACTTCATAGGAATTATTCCCCGTAACAACTGAACTGTCATATCCTACAACTACATCCCAGGCAACCTCCCAGCTGAGCTCACTACGGCTGCTGTCTGATGTGCTCTACATACAAACACCCAGAACTACCCAGATGTTCTCTATGTAAAACATTTGGTTGAAAACACGCAGCGCTTCTTTCCAAAAAGCCATTACATTTGTTTAATGGACTCACACAGTTCAACTAAAATATCCTGGAGCAGACATTTGACTGCAACTCTACTCTACAAGCCCCATCTGCAAAAATAAAAAAAAAGAAAGAAAAAGTAAATGAGAATGCTTTACGTGATTTATGCCGTCTTTATGATCAGCCAGTTCATAAAATACAAGCTCTGCTCTACAGACAATAACACAAATCGCTTTCAAGTGTATTGTTTAGTCCTTGCCTGTGTTAAACAAATATTTCAATTGAAACAAAGGGCCAAACTCCACTCTTCGGTTTACAACAGTGTTAATGTAACTGAGAGCACCATTTTACCCACGGACATCACAGGGGATGCAATTTTTTGTTTTACGCTCGGAGTGAGTGAGTAATGACATCCAGTAATGATAACCAGTTACATTCACGGCTGCAGAGCTTTCCTTTCATCCGAGAAAGGCTGGAAGGAGTACAGTATGAAACCCTTCTCCCCAATGAATTCCTCATGAGCAACACACAACCCGCAACGAGGCACTTCACAGGTCCCAGTACACCACGTTTTCATCATGAAAACGCCAGACAGGATGAACCGGGAGAACACAATTGTCTCACCAAAACAGAAAGGCGGGTAGAAAATGCTCAAACTGTACACAGGAAAAAAAAAAAAACAGCTGGTGTAAAAAAAAGATGGCTAGTCCCTAGTCTAGATGAAAACACGCTGCACAGCCCAACTGTGGTGTCCAAGTGGTACCAGTTACTGACCAGCCAAGGTCTGCAGCAGTGAGCACGCTCCAAGGTACATCAGCTGGTGGGCTTTGGAAAAAGTGGCACCATCTCTTCTGAACTGTAACTTCAGCCATGAAGAAGGCCCTCTGCTTTATAAAGGAATCTTCCTGAGATGGCTACACCCATACAGAGAATGGCTCAGCTCAGCAGAGTGCTGGAGCTGTGGTGGATCTTGGCTCTGCCCCTAGCTCCATCACAGACTTTCTAAATGAACCTCAGGGAAGCGGAGGTGGTGAGGCACTGGAACTCACTGCCCAGGGAAACTCTGGATGCCTCATCCCTGGAGGTGTTCAAGACCAGGATGGATGGGGCTTTGAGCAACCTGGTCTAGTGGGAGGTGTCCCTGCCCATGGCAAGGGAGATGGAACTAGAGTGATCTTTAAGGTCCCTTCCAACCCAAACCGTTTTATGATGTTATGAAACAATTTACTGCCTTGGCATTGGGAGCGCAACTGTGACAACAGGCTCCTAGAGGAGATGGAGCTTCAATCCACAGATGACTTTTCTGTTATTTCACCTCATTTTGGCATGCCAAAGAGAATAAACGTGACAATGAAAGGAGTGTGAAGAATGCCGTGCCTCATGTATAGGCCTAGTTTAAAATATGTCTTCCTAGGAAGGTAATGCAAACACCTCTCAGCTGTATCCCTATGCATGTCGGCTAAGCCTATATTGCCTCCAGCAGGTATTTTTACAGGTGCTTTCACCTTGCGTTGGAGTGTGGCTACCTCATGCTCCAGGCTGTGCGGTATCAGAACATGCAGCCCCTGGGAAAGTTGTACCCTCCCCTCTTATCCTTCCAAAGGCTAGGGTTTTTCCCCCCCCTCCATGCCAAAACAACTACTGGCAACACAGTCCCACTGAAACCTCTGCCGAGTACAGCACTACGCTGGACGTTCCCTGGAGTTCCCAACCACCTGAGGGACTGGCTGGCCGTCACTCCCCCTTCCCCAGCCAGACTCCACTGGGAAAGCTACTGGATTTGGTTTGTACAATGGCAAAACCCCACAAGTAAGTGACAGCTCCAAACACCTGCCTCAGGAGCTGGTTTTTGGGGGGGATTTTTTTGTTTTTGGTTGGTTTTTGTTTTGTTTTGTTTTAAACAAACACTTCACCATCTTCCTCTGTCAAACTTGTGTGCAAAGGACTTAATCTTTTCATATCAATGACAGCAAAACATCATTTAACAGAAAGGAACATTTGCTTAGTTATCACAAGGCTCAAGCTGGTATTTTTATCCAATCCTCCTTGATACCTTTTGTGATCAAAAAAATACTCGCACTCAGTTTTAAAATAACACTTGCACTTCAAACAAAGGGAGATATCATTCACCATCAGGGGTTTTGTGGAGATTAGAAATTGTAGCAGAGATGAAATGCCTTTTTGTGTATGGGAAATATGATATGGAGGCTTGGAGATCTCCATCGACAGCAGGACCCAAATCTTTCTGATCTACCCATGAATGGCTAAATATAGTCTCCAAACTTGGCACAGTATCTTTTCACAGGAACAATGACTTTTTCTTTTTTTTTTTCCTTCCCCTCTTTTTTAAGCCTAATATCCCTTAACTAGTGTCTTTATTTCCAAGGCACCAGTGTTCAAGCCCAAGTTCGCTGACTCAGCTCTGCGGCACAGCAAGACATTAGGATAATTGCAAGTCCCTCAAGCCGCCAGACCCCAGAACAAAGACACTCGGCTCCTCCAGCCTCTCTGCTTAAGTTGTCCCACATGCCGGCCACCAGCCAGGGTAGCCAAGGGGCTCTGGGATTACTATAGACCCATGTCCCCCAGGAAGGCAAAGCAACAGGGACAGAGTTGCCCACCAAGCACAGATGCTTTGACACTGAGGCAGCCAGCCCCACGCAAGGCGCAGGAGACCCTCCTTGTCACCAGGCCAGCAGCCAATGGGTCACAATAGCAAAGGGAAGGGCCTCGGGTGCCATGCCAGAGGTGTGGCTGAGGTGAAAAACACCAGCAGGGAGAGGGGAAGGACAAGGAGACACCCAGAAATTAACAGTTACGTTGCTTGCACATTAACCTAGGCAACCTCAGCTGTCTTCTTAATACTTACAAACCACAGTATCTGTGTTTATTTTGTGATTTCTGCATTCACCTACAACTGGTCAATATGGTTTTGAACATGCCAGCCGTACCAGCCCCCTTTTCCATAGCTATCATGCGAGTGGCTTTTTTTATTTTTTAAACGAAAGGTATCACCCATTAAAATATTTTATTATTTTCCTCCATTGGTAATAACAGACTGAAAAGTCCACACTTGAGCAAGACTCAAGACATACATCCTATCATGGGCCACCGTCAGCTTTACAGACTGATGTCTAATAAACCACCAGAGCGAGAAGTAAATCCCATCTGTCTTTGGAGAGTTAGGGAACACCTACCGTGCAATAGTTTAACAGACTGAACTGAGGGTTGGTCCACGGTCTTTAGTTTAAAATATAAAAATATACTACTTTAATAAGCACACTAAAATGGCGCCAGAGCAAGTGATGGCAACAACCTCATCCCCTCCACCTTCCCCCCCCTTTGCAAATGCAGCAAAGGTTAGGGGAAGGCCTCCACATCCACTGAACATCTGGCATTTTTGGTGTGGGTCCAGCCTGTTTCATGGGTATGGCCAGACACCATACGCTCGTGGACTATCTCACCCAGCCCCCTAGCGTTCAAAGGTCTAGGATCTCTTAATTTCTACAACATACCATGCTGCCTGTGAAGACACAGTGATAAATATATTCTGTTTAAAAGCAGATACTTCTCAAATCATAACTTGCAGATGCTCAAAGTCTTTCATGTGGGTAAGACAAATGAGAGCCATAGAGACTGATTTTGTAGCCAGGGAGTACAGGAAGCAACAGCAGGAGAACACTATTGAAAGCCTGGATACACTTATGGCTTTAATGAATTGGTCATCAAATATAACAACACACATATGCAGCTTTTACCTTGCTTTGTAGTTCGTTCCCCACCCCCCCTCAGCTATTCCCTGCATATCTAGCAAAGTGGAAATTATTTTGAGTTTAGTTTAGTAAATGGACACACATGGTACTCACATCTGCTGGAAGATATTTGAGGGAAAGCTGACAAATATCATTTGCATATTTAGTCGAAGACTTTTTCATCTGCAACATTTCCTCTGACATACCAACTATCCGAAGTACATCAACCCATCAGGGCTAATGAGAAGGGTTTATTTTTTCCATTAAGTATCAGGTGCACGCCTGGGGACAAATTCTGACTTACGCAGGAGGCAAGAAGAGACAAGATCAATGCTCTCCATCGGTCAGAGACCTACACATCGTCATGCTCATTACCAGTGGCATGCGTATGATCAAAACTGCACCAGAGCTGGGCACTGGCAGCAGCCTCCCAGGTCAGGAGCTGCTGAGGCTCCAGCAGAGGAGCTGTGTGGCAGCTGCCACTGCTGCTTCTTGCCATCCACACTGCAAGCTCCTATCCCACCCCAAGCCCAAGGGCAAACTCACACTTCTGGCTTTGTAGCAACACCCAGGGCTACAGCAGAAAACAGAGTTTGGTCCCACTTTACATAGGAAGGGTATACAAGATGACAAGGGGGAGAACAGCAAGTCCTGCTGAGAGGTGCGTGGCCCTACAATACAGAGATGCTTTGGCATCAGCCTCCTAGTTCGCATAGGTAGAGAGTACGTAACTGTGGTACGGGAGGCAGAGATCTGAGCCAGGGAGATGCCCACATCAAAGCAAAGGTCAGCAGCCAATTTCCAAATCTCTGGTATGGGGCTTTGGAAACATGTCCCATCCCATATGTTCTGCATTTGAATTACCATGGCTGTACACACATTGACCTGCCTGTGTTGAAGGCAGATACACCTAGAACTGGTGTTCAGCCCACATTCAGCATTCTTCCTTGGCACTGTCACAAGCACCACGTGCCTCCTCCCAATTCCTCACTCCAGCAAAGACTCTCTAGTTATTTATTTACCAGACAAAACACAGACTAACTATGATTGCAGCTCTGTAAAGAATAAACAATTGCTCACAAGAACTGCACATTCCACACGGTTTTATTCAACATGTATGACCCCAAACTACAATATGTACAATAATTGTCTCCACATGGCAAATCCACATTGCGGTCCTTGAAAAATAATAATTTTTAGAACACATGCCACCAAAAAACGCAGTGTATTTTAGCCATATCTAATGAAAGACTTTGTACAAGCAATTTCCATTCTGTTGCATTCTTTAGCATATGGTGCTGTGAAACCATTTGTAATAACACTTAGGCATTTTATAGGGTTTTAGCTGAAGGCTGCATTATAAACATTGGCTCAAATCCGGTTGTGAATTTCACATTTAGAGGGATCACACTAAGTATGTATTAGGCCAAAATGCGCCCCACTAATTACTCTAACCTCCCTATATTAAATAGTATACCTTCAGAAAGGGATACACAAAGACACAGTGAAGTTAATTGACTTGCCCAGTATTGTTCAATCCAGCGAGGGGAGAGGAAAGAAAACAAACTACCCCAACAGCAAAGATGCAACAGTCTCTCGGGAACTTCAAATTTCTTCACCTGTAGGAGTCCAACATCACTGAAGGAATATCACTTAATGTCCACTCAAAACTCGGAAAGAACATGCAGTTCTTTGTCTTGGTAAAAGATTTGACAAGCTAACATATTCAGATGACCCCTTACTGGCCAGTCATTAATTCAGACTTTCATACCACTGAACCATATTCCCCTCAACAAATCTGCTTCAACAAAAATTCTGACTGCAGAAAACAAGTGTTTTGTACTAGTGCCTTTCCCCTAATGACCTGCATGCTGCAATCAGTTATTTCTGTCTGTAGCCCTTTATGTTGAGTCTTCTTTGGCATTTCAGTTATACAAGTGTTTATGTGAAGACTACAGCAGTTTTATAGAAGCAGGTGGTAGCTCCTATTGTAAAACCCCCACAATATTCACTAGATTAAACGTTGTGTATTTTTCTTTTTTAAGCTAGAGTCTCAGAACACATCTAATAATTAGGGGTGGAACAAATAACAACACAACTATTTTCAAGCCCACATAGCCTTTCCTACTTCTATTCATTCCAGATACAGAATTTCCATGCTTTGGTACAATTTTTACAGAGGGTGACATGACTTTCACTAACTTGCCTTCAGCACCACAAAAACACTGTGTCCAGATTTAGCCTCGTTACTAATTGAATTCCTAAAGAATTCAATTTGCACATTTTGAAAAACACAGCAAACAACACACACAAACACACACCCCCATATTTTGCAAGAATACCTTTACAGATGAGGAAACCGCTGGCCCCACGCAAGTATTGCCCAGCAGGAGAGGTGCATGTAGCACCCACCCCAGGCTGCCACAGATGCTGCTGGCAGCCACCAGCTCAGGAGCAGGGAGCAAGGCAGCGCTTTCTGAGCGGGTCACAGCGCTGGCAGGCAGAACAAAGCAAGAGGCAGCAGCGCAAGTGGAGTACAAAAGGGCCAGGAATGGAGACCCAAGCTGAACGTCACACAGGGACAAAAGCCCAGGGTACAGAGAGAGCCCAGGAGGTAGGAGAGACTGAGCTCTGCAGGAGGGCGTTGTCATCTGTAGGACCCTCGTGTTACACACTCCACAAGCCTGGAAAAATCAGGTATTAGGTCGTACACTCAAAACCAGCTGATATTTTTGATTATTTTGGCTTTAATCGGCAAGTTTTTCTTTCTCATGTATAAGACCGGGTAGTGATACAAGCCATTGTTACTGTTATTCAAGTGTATTATCATAGCTGTGGAATCCACATTTACAAATCGGGATCCTGCTGTGCAAAGTACTGTGCAAGCACTTCGCATCACAGCAGTGTTGTGTAGATACTTCCACCAGCGTCTGCAATAAAGGAAGGTATCTTAATAAGAATAACAAAGAACCTCAAAAAAGCCCAAACAGTTCTACGTCAGATTTGGACATGATGCTGCCAAAGATACACATTGAGCGATCAAGCTAAAAATCAATATTAATTAGTGATCCAGGTGCTAACTGAAGCAGAAGTTCTTGGGGGAAAAAAATGAAAATTTAACAAATCATTAGAGATAAGGGAATTCATGTGCATAAAAGCAATACCAACTCTTTCTACGCTACCATCAAAGCGTAGAGAACTGGCTTCCACTGTCCTCAGTGTCCAACAACCACACTTTTATCTTATTTGGAACCCTTAAAAAAAACCTACATAGCAAACAAACAGATGGCTGTGAGGCCAACAAGGCCTTAATTACTGACATGACAGAGCTGTCATTGTTGGTATTCATGTTTTTGTATTTCTCTATATCATGACAAAACCATCAGAGAAGCAAAGGTCCTCCTTTCATGTAATCTGTTGCTGCTTCAGGATTTCAAAAACCCTGTATGACTCTCCAGAAGTATCATGAAACAGATCTGTTTCAAAGCAAGGATCTCTTCTGTAGCTGCAACTAAAAATATTTCTGTTGCTCTAAAGTTTGTGTTGTTACAAGATTTTAATTTGGAAACCAATTTCTTTTAGCAACATCTTTCTGCCTGCACGTCTATGCAAAGGAGACAAATAACACGCACCACCGCACATAACACACCTGCACAAATATGTACCGCATGCCGGTTTTCCATGTTGGGCTGCAGCTTGTCATCAATTCCCAAAATAATTAACTTTCTGGAGGAACAGCTGGAGGAGAATAGTGCTTCCTCCACCTGCTGGTGAGGAGGAAGAAAAGATGTCCTGGCTCTCAGGCAGAGAGCGGGAAGTGAAGGCAGAGGGGAGGTCCCTCCAGCTGCTCCCCATCACCTCTCAAGCACAGCCTAAAGAAAGAAAGGGAGAAAAGCTCTTGGCTTTTGCAAACAGCAAAATATCTCCTGAGGATAGATGGTGACCAAAAGGAAGTGCAGATAAAGAGGATGCTTCGTGAGAGATTTTAGCAAACAACCAGCAATGTTAGCAAGCCCCAAGTCCAGCAGATCACCTTGCAAAAGAACACCCATGGGTAGCCGTGAACCAGCCAGGGTATGGAACCCCTGTGTTAAACTGTGCTGGGAATGCTCCAGGCAGCCTAACAGGGGTTACATGATTTCCTCTGTGCTCCTTTACTAACATCAATTTAATTAACATTAATGCATTTTTTGTATCCAGGCACTACTTTTTTTATAACGTCAGGAAAAGACAGACGGACAACAGACTGAAAATACCTATCGGTAATTTAAAGTTGCATTATAAGGAGTATCTGCCCCAGTGGAATCATTTACTCAACACACAGCAGCATATACCGTCTCTGTGCATCATCCACGGGATCAGCCAGAGGCAGTCAATACACAGCTTATCTAAGGCTGACATAAGTGTAACTGTGGATTTCTTGGCTAACAAACATTGAATACATAACATGAACAAAAGCTCAGTTCTTTGGTTTAACATGTGCAAAATGACAAGTGGAGAAAACACCCACAGAAATGTCAACATGAGTGTTACTTCACAGGCTTGCGATATCATCTCTTCATCCTTACACTTACTAACAGGTGCCTTAATTTAAAATATCGTAAGTTACACAGTGTGGGCTGAGCCAGTACTAACGAAGGAAATCCTGCTGGCAAAATTAAGCACCTCGTATGTCATGTGGTGGGCAATATTTTAACTACTTCATGCAGCACGCAATACTGTCTGTAGGCAGTCCGGTAACTAATACACAAATTCACACAAGTTGTTTCCAATAACAAACTAAACATATCATGCAATCTACCCTGGAGCTTTATGGCAGGAAGCTTTACAATCACATTCCACTGAGCTAATAGGAAAGACAAAGAAACTATAACAACGTGAATAAACCTGCAACCTGTTACTAAGTGCCAAATACTACTTTCATTCAAGTCAAGAGAAATCCTGCTATCGATTTCCAATGGCACAAGACTAACGTACATCTGTATGTCAGATTGAACTGTCTTCTCACCTTGGTTTTGCTTCATTAACTCAGATCCGCCAATTTCTCTCTCGCTGCTGAGCTCTCTATTTATACAGATGATAACAAATCCAAACTTTGTGCTTCATAGCGAAAGCCTGGCTAATCACGCAAATGCCTTACAACTAAAGAGATTGTTAACAGACAAGAGAAGCAAAAAGGCTAAAAGGCAGAATTGCTTGGACAAGGCTGATGACTGGGAACGCAATGCTGCTGCCAAGGTCCAGCTTCGCAATCTGTTACCATATAGCTTCAAATACCTGCTTACCACAGAGTAAAGAAAAAGATGATTAGCTAAACCAGTAGCAAAATAGGAAGCAAACAGACTCGTCTAGAGCGACCTTGGGACTCTTGCTACCTAGCTGCGGGCTGTGAGATGATTTGCATTGGACGTGGTGCAAGAGACATGCTGGCCACATCGCTCGCTCTGTGCATCCCCTGCTGGACACACGGCACCATCCAGTCCAACCTGCTCACGAACGCTGCAAATGCTGCCCACCCATAAGAGCTGAGGAGAGGAAAGTGAAGAGAATGGCAGGGAGGGAAACTGAAGGAAAACTCTGTCCCTCTCTACTCAGTCATCCTGTAGGTTCTCTTGTCTCATCCCCGGAAAGCAACCGGTGTTCACTGCAGCAGCCAGATGAGGGAACTGTCAGAAAACAAGAAGCGCTTTCCATTCACTTAGGTCTGGCTGGATTCCTGACAACTAGCTTTTATTCTGCAAGCAGGCAAAATGTGGGTATTTTACACAGACTCGCAGATGTTAAAGTTCAAACGGACACATTACACCAGAATTCGCCATCAAACTAGTTAATAATTACAAAGTGCCGCACGCCAAGGCTTGTATTACTACAAGTATAAAACTCACACCCCAGTACGGATTTGTTTAGCTTCTACATACCAACTGATAGAGCACATAAAATATATTATTGCATTTAGGACTGCACGTGTATTCTTATTTTCACCCTCTCCCTTTCAAGATATAAGCTGCATAAACTTAGTTCAGACCATATCATCCACGGATCCTTAGCTGTACAGCTGAAATGCTTGACAGTAAGCAAAATACAGAAAGACCAGGTGTGTTGTTAGCTTAGAGGAGATGTGCATCTATGCTACATCCTTCCTTCTAAGAGGGCAACTCTCAAAGCCAAATCTCAGTAACAATACGGTCACTTTTTTTTTCCCCTTTCAATTGACCAAGTCTTTAAGAAAAGATGTTTTTGATGTAATCGCTTATTTGCTACATTGTTATGCAACTCAAAAATAATCTACTTAAAATAATAGTATATAACATAACCCTGGAGCTTTTGTTAGCCTGAAATTGTAAAACAGCCAAGACAGCAAACTTTAAAAATCATGGACTGGGAGTGAGCATGTGCAGAGATGTCCATCTCTGGTTTCTCTTTAGCCAGGCTCCAAATGAGCTAATAAACTGAAAGCATACATGATATGACTCTACAAGTTGGCTGAAACTCTCATTTTCACTGTCGACACAAAGATATTTAGTTGCAAAGTAAGTGTCTCTTATTAAAAGCCCCACATCTGCAATTTCATTTTCTGTTTTACAGTTGCCTCTGCCTCTGGGTGAGCATCGAGCTTCCAGGCAACAGAAAGGAAAAGATAAATGAGACAAAACCTGTAATGTCACTAGGGAAACGTCTTGCTTTTAGATGAAGTCAAGTGAAAACTCACTTAGTCTACTTCATATGAAAAACAGCATTAAGACCTCTTTAGAGAGAAGCATCTGTTTCTCTGGGCAGTCTTTAAGCACAACACCCGCCCCTCACTTGCTTGCCCTCTGTGAATAGTTACATATTTCAGGAAAGGAAAAATGACAATAACTCTTGACTAATGTGTACATTTCTGCAATTGCATTTCTGCGCCCCGCTGGAGCGCTGCACCAATGAGGAAATGCTGCAGCTGAGTTATTGCTGGACAACCTCCGGGCTGCCTGAAGTCTCGAGCCAGCCGGCACCACTGAGCGCTGAAATGGATCATAAAAACCGATGGGGCTGGGTTGCAGTCCCTGCCATATTTTTTATTATTTTTTTTTTTAGGTGTCAGCAAAGTTCAGGTCACAAAAGTATGACTGAATCACGGTGTTTTTAATCAGAGAGCCAAGGCTTGCCCTTCTGACAGTACTTTGTCGAGCGGCTGCGGCCAGCCAGGGGACATGAGGTAAGCCCAGGGATATGACAGGTTTCGCTACAGCGTGAATTTCCAGTGGGGAAAGAATAACTGCTCACAGTGGACCCACGTGTAAAAACAAAACAAAAAGAATAAGCCGCCCCATTTTTCCGGTAATAACACGTCCTTTTAAAAACCTAACGGCGTGTTCCTAAAATACCACCACCATCCCACCTCCCACCCTCACCCTGCCTCCCCTCCCA
>VZRU01008607.1:217414-248931 GCA_013398155.1 Pedionomus torquatus
GAGGGCGGCCTGTCTCCGGCTTCCTTCAGGCCCGGGGCTGAGCCCCCCGGCCAGCCGGGCTGCGGTGAGGCCGAGGGGGGCAGGCCGCGGCTGTGTGCGCACCTGCGGAGGCCGGGCCGGGGCCCGCGGGAGGCGGCGGCGGCGCCAAGTTGAGGGCTGGAAAGTTTCGTCCAGAAAACGCTTTAATTTTCCCCATTCGCCAAGCGGGCGAGGGTTTCCTGTAGGGTTTCCACGTAGCTGGAACTGGCAGAAAAACAGGGCACACCCAGCCTCTGCCTGGCATCCACAGGAGCTGTTTGCCCGAAAACCCAGAGGTTTTCGCCTGGGAGAAACCTCCCAGTGCCCAAGTCCTGCCATGGTTGGCATCCACACAGATCCAGAGCCGAGGGAGCCCTCACCTCTGATTTTGGGAACTTTGAAATACGAAGGGACGCATCATTTTTACGCTTTCCTTCATTTTAAAGCAAGGTGGTTGTTTCTTTCACAAAGACGTCTTGAAAACTTAAGCCAATACAGACAGAAATGTTTGCCAAGGTTAAGGTGAAGCAGAAGATTCCTTTAGGAAAGAAGCCACCCCCGAGCCCGTGGCCGTGAAAAGCAGATGGTGTCTGTTGTAGCCAAAACAGCACTTTGGCATGCTCCAGTACGGCCAGTTTGCTGGACTGATGCAAAGGACTTCACACGAGAGTCCTGGCTCAGTGCCTCCTCCCCACTGACTGTCCTCAAGGTGCAGGTCACAGCGGGGGCTGTCTGCAAGGATAACGCACAGACCTTTTGGAATCCTGGGCTCGGAACAATGTGGAGACACGGGATTTAGGAATTTGGTAACCCCATGCCTCTGTCTCGCTGAGGAACTGTTAACGCAGAGGTTGCTCTGTGTGCTCTGCCGACTGGAATGGCTGCCTCCTGTGCAGCTCAGATTTCTCAGAGGCAACTAACTCAGGAGCGTGAAGGTGATGGGAAGATATCCAGGCACTGGCTTTGGTGAGAGCTCTCGTTCGGTTCCTCTAACTTGCTGGGCCAGTGTGTAAGATTGGACTTCCTTGAAGTTTCTTCCTGAGATGGTAAAACACACTGCTGGTTGTAGCCTTAGCCATTCTGACTTGATGAACTTGAAAACACAAGTTTCTCTCTAACTACCATCTCTGCACCTTTGGTTTAGGATCAGCAGAAGCGTCAACTGGCTCAAGGTAACTTTTTCCAGTGCAGTATCCTGCTCCTGGCAGGAGCCAGTACCATGCTGCATGTGTTGAAAAAGACAAAGTCCTGCAGTGGCCAGAGAGAGGTGGTGTCTCCCACTTTAGGTGCTTGACATTTTGAGCCAGATACTGGTTTAAGCTCTGGAGCATGAAATTTAACATCTCTTCTATGGAGCACACCACAAACTGCCTATTCTAAAGCAGAAAGGGTAAGGAACCCTCACTCTGCTACTATACAAAAAAAAGAGCACTGTGTCTTCCTGTAGCCCCTTCCTTTATTTTAATTGTTCAAAGGATGAAAACGCTGTAGCTTTCTCTTTGTAAGAAATAAGACTGCATCACTAGCTTTGGGTGGGTGGGTGGGGTTCTGTTTCTTTTAGTGCTCTGAAGTGCTATTGCATTCCCACCAACTGGCACAGAATAGAGTGGTCCCTGAGCTACCTGAATGTACAGGAGAGGGAGATCTGCTAGTGCACCGTCTGCCTTCTGTGTCCCCAATTTGAAACCCATTTCTGTAACTCTTCTCAAAATTGAGGGATACCCCAAGAAATACCCTTGTGGAGCTGAGACCTGCTGCAAGTAGGGATTGGCATGGGAATGGGATGGGGATGCAGCAGCACTCAGAGGCAGGAGGGAGCTGGGAGAGAGGCTGGCAACACAGAGAACAGGAAAGGTGCCCTTGACTGCTGGAAGAAGTGAAAAATTGTCCTGGTGTGTGTTCTTCTCAGCGCAACTTCACTTACATAGATTAAATCAGAGTCTCAATTTTGCTGAGTGCCGAGGTTTCCGCTGTCTGTCAAGAAAACAGTAGCAACCGCCTGGTGGTTTTGTGTGTCTGATGCAAGCCCTAGTCCCACCAAGGATGAGAGCAGCCAGGGTACTACTCTGATCAGGGCCAGCTGACTGCTCACTGGACTGCATCAGCAACTCAGAACAGCCAGGTCCACACACAGGCAGCCAGGAAGAGTGTCCAGCTCTGGTTGTCTGACTGGAAGCTCCATTTAGGCTGGAACTCATTAAGCCTATAGCCAGGTCCTTTATACCTCTTGACTAGCCAAAAAGCATGAATCCCGGGGATGAAAATAGGTTTCATTATGTTATACTCATGATCGTTGTTAATATTCCCAAGAGTATTCTCCCGTAGCTGCTTAGAAGGATATATCACCAGTTCCATAAGGAGGTATGTCATGAATCATTGGTATATGTTGTGATTGGAGAGATAAAAGGTGTAATAAAATACCAGAATCTCCAATATGAAAAATACCAGTTTTATAATGCAATATGCACAGGTACCATATAGCATTAGAAATACCACTTTTCCTTTTAAATTTCCATGCTCTTAAATCTGAAGCCAGAGGGCATTAAGCAAATTCAATATGTAAATTAAAACTGGATGCAAGAAACTTTCTGTGCTCATATGTAATAGCAATGGGAATTGAAAATACAGAAGTACACATCAGATTGAGTGCATCGCTGATATGCAGAGAGATTTCCTTTTGACTTTTAGCATATCATCAGCTTTTCAATAGGTCACTACAGGAATAAAAATCACTAGAGCAAATAGTAAACCAGTGTCCTTCACAACAGGTATAAGAATACCAAGAAGTAACATCACAGATTAATGGCGAGACAATGTTTGAATGGACAAAGAAAATCTTAAATAATATAGGTAAAATGTTCTAGCTGTTCATGTCAGTGTAAAACATGCAGTGTTTCATTGCTTTTGAAATAAACGGTGAGAAATTCAGCTCTCTGAGTTTATAGACACCACTAGGGAATTCTTCATTTCTGATAGTTTAATTTTATGTAAATGCTTTTCCTTATTCACAAAAAGGAATTATCCCCCCATTGAAATCAGCAGACTTCTGTTAGCCCGCTTCAAAGGCAATAGGATTAAGCTCGAATTTGCAAAACAGTATTGGAGGATATGTTGCACCAAATCTAAACTATACAGATAATCACAATAACAACAATAAAGCCACTGGTTTCAGTAGGTTTTACCTTCCCAAAGTCAATGTGAGTTGGAAAACATTTTTAAAAGATTGTAACATGTTAGCAATATAAATTTATCATAAAACTCAGAACATTTTTAAGATTAATTTTTGCTATGAATTTTCAAAGTGGCACAGCTTATTTGTTATCTGGCGTAGAGACACTCAGGATGAAAAAACAACTGGCTTATAACCCTCAGTTAAACATGCAGCTCTCCTCAGAAAGTCTGCCCCACCTGTAAGGAAAGATAAGATTCATAGAGCTGATGTTAATTCATTCCATGCATTTAGCTAAATAAATAAAAAAATAAAAAAAATAAATAAATAATAAAAAAAACCAACACTGGATTTCAAAGATACTTGATACTAATCCTTATTTTACAAACTGAGGGCAGGTATTTTCTTTGTGACAATTATTCATATTGCAGCTCAACTTGGTTGCGAGGGTTTCCTTTGCACACAAAAGGACTTTCTGCTTCTAAGCACTCTTCAGTGTTTGCAAAGTGTTCGATGGTGTTGTTAGTTGTTAAGCACCCTTACAAAAGTGGGCTTCCAGCGGGCTGTTGGAGAGCTGGAAAACCTTGTTGGACTGTTCCCTACAGCATACGATAGAGCAAAAAGCAGAAAAATGTATTGAAGGGATTCGTGGATGTGACGGCTATGTAGTCTCTAAAACTAATGTGCTGCTTCCTTATGTTTCGGTCCTCTCTGAGGTGGAAAACCACATAACCCTAATCTTAAAGTCAACTGAGTTGCTTTGACAGCTCCAGCTTGATGATCAAGCTAAGTACGGGTGTACGCATTTGCTGGACCAAGCTGAAGTGCTCAGCGCTGTGCAGTCTCCACATCTAAACATGACATAGCCGCAAATATTCGCAAGATGCTGGCAGGCAAACCCGGGGGATGTTCTCTCAACTGAACTTTCTTTTCTGTGTAAGTACCTGCTGAGAGAGAGCTTTTTGGCTGGCTGAAGTGAAAGCATGCTAATGTGTTCCACTCAATGACGGGGATTATCCCTTAAAAAGAGGCGGCTGGCAGAGGCGGCTGGCATCCATCTGTTTCCTGCAGCAGGTATCTGCATATCATCTGCCCTGGCAGATCACATCCAATCCTCGAAATTGCATGCTTTATGAAAATTACAGGAGTCACACAGGATTAAGACTGTAACACTGATTTTCTCTGTAGCGAGACATATAAAAAACTGTACTTTGACAAGTCTGTTGAGATGTGTCTTGTTTGCATCCCACAGATGCCAGTTCAGTATTAAAACAATACTTTGATCAAGTAATGAACAGTCTGGCCCAAACCCACACCCTGGATCAGGATTCAAGATCCAGATCCAGAGGGTATAGCTTCCATCTAAATTCTTGTATGTCTGCTTGTTGTTTGATTGCTCCTAGGCCTCTTGAGAGGAATAGGACATATAGAGACATAAGTGGAGTTATGCCCTCTGACTCTGCATTCTGCACCCACCATAGAGCTTTATTGGGCAAGGTAGAGATGGAGGAATATTTGGATTGTCTGTTAAAAGACTGCCATTTAGGCTGGGGTTCTTTATAAAAGTATAAGACTTTCAGTAGGAGAGGAGCTTTGTGTCCATAAAACATCTAAAATTCCATTTCCAATCCTCAAGCCTTTGCTTCAGTGGCTTTCACGGAGAACTCAAGCAATTAACATGTTATCGTTTTTTTCCTGTAATAGTCGCTATTTCTTCTGCTACTTGGTATGTTTTATTGGAATATCCATAGCACAGAGAATACCAATCACCTGCTGAATTTACATCTCCAGTTCTGAAAATTCATTTACATATTTATGTATGCATGTATGTGCCTGCATGCTTATGTCACATCATTTTATCCACACAAAATCTGCTTTTCTACACTCAACAGTTCCGCATGATACCTGAACTCCTTACTGCTGTTGCTAATCTGGGGCACTCAGCACCACTGAGAAGCGAGGAAAAACAACCCAAAACGCACAGGAGAGAAAACTGAAATGTAGGGGCTGAGCTTCAGGGTCTCTTCTGTTGCAGGCTTTCCAGAAGGACTGAGTACGTACAATTCCTTCTTCTTCTGTTGCTTTTCTATTTCTCGTTCGACTTACATATTCTATCAGAAAAGCTCTGTGATGGTGCGGTTATTTTGTTATCTAGATATAATTTTTATTAAATAATTGAGTGATATAATCCAAACTACTAACTCCCACCCTCCTATTGCACATGAATCCTTTTGGAATTAAGGTCTACATACATCAGCAGGCTGGAATAAGGAAAACCAGCACTGCAGCCTTTATCATCGCGAGCTGGGAGTTGCAGCAGGCTATGGTCACTGGGTTGTGCATCTCACCAACACCAACTGCAAAAAGAGAAGTAAAAAAAAGTAGTTTAAGTCACGCAGCAGAGTGCTCCCCTCCTGTCATCACTTCCCTTCTTTGCCTGTGTTTCCCTCCCTTCCGCCGCCTCTGAGGTTTTTTGCCCTTATTTTGAGAGACTGACTGGCTGCATCACTTTCAGCCACCAGCACGTTGGGCCATGTGTGGCAGCCGGATTTCCACCTGGCCTATTTCACCCACTGTCAGCTCCTACACGTGGAAGTTGTTCTTGTGTTGTGTGGCTCCTCCTAAGCGTCACCAAGGGTGGTCATCCCCTGGCCACGATTTCACAAAGCCTCCAGCCTCGACTTCCCCAGCAGGTGGTGGGGCAAGCAAGCCATCTTAAGCTTGGTTTTCAGTGCTGCAACCCCAAGCCGGTAGCTGGTAAACATGGGCAGATTTCGGAGGTGCCTGTGGGTTGTGGCGGAAAAGGGTGGAGCAGTGTGGTGGCTGCTTGAGTTGGGGCCAGGAGGCAGCTGGAGCGGAGAGTGGGGGAAGCAAAATGCAGCCGAGGGGCAGAGAGGCTCAGGGCCATCCTGCTGGGGGGCTGCCAGCCACGCCAGGGAGGTGGACGCTGCAGGGGCCTTCATTTGGGGAAGTTTGTGTGGGAACATGATGGCGAAGCGTGAACTTTTGCCATTTTGACCCCTTCATCCTGGATGACTCACGGATGAGATGGGGCAGACACGTCCCTCCAGGACTCTGGGATTTCCTGCCCAGTCCGATCGAATTGAGATGTCATGGCTGCTGGGTAGATCCTATAAGGATCAGCATTTTAGCCTCCGTTGTGGTTTTTGTGTGGCGTTTATTGCGCTGAAGCCCGTGGCGATGAAAACCAAAAGTACATCTTGCACAAGATGTTTGTTTTGATGTTGAGGTCTGTGGATCTGTGTCTAGATAGTATCACTCTTCATGCAGCTAGTGCAAGCATAACCATTTTTCTTGGAAATACAAGAGTAAGTCTACTCCAATAATATAGGGAGTGTAAAAGACATACAGTTTTTTCCCCTTAAATACGTTATATGCATTTTTACAGTGAAGAAGGTTAAGCACAAGATGTTAGCTAATACTCATGCTGCCCATGGCATCAATGAATTACTGGACATTCATGCTTTTGGAAGCACTCCTCTAAATGAGCATTTTCCCAAGACCAGCAGGTATCTGGGATGAGGACAGCAAATCCTGCTCAGCTGCTGAAAACGGACCCCACAACACTTAGAACATAACATCTACTGTGTTATGATGGATATACAATCTGCCTCATCAGAAAGAACCACACTTGTTACATTCAACTGATAACACGCTTCACTCCCCTGGTTGCAACCCTGGCTTAGCAGTGTGGGTATGTAGTTCAAGTCTAGAGGAGAAACAGACACAGTGTGCCTCCTTACTCCTGTTAGGAGACAAATCTGTGGGGAATAGGTGGCAAAGAAGCTCTCTAACTCTCTCTTTCCCACGTGTGGTCCAGGCTGGCCCACAACCTACCTCTTCCCCTCCATAAAAGAAGAAGAGCAAGGGCTGAATCGTGCCTTCCTGAAAGGCAGCCTTTTCTCCTCCTGGAAGTCTTTCGGGCAGCAGTGGAGAACTCCACCCCTTCCCATGGTCTTCACACTAGAGACGCAATCTGGCCTTGAGAAATCATCTCCTGCTCCCCACCATATTCACCATAGTGTGAGTTCACCATAGTGTGCACCATGGCCACATGGCTGTAAGACTGGCTGTATTTTCCCTTCGCTGATCATTAGTTTGTCGAAGTCAAAACAGTACTAAATTAAGAAAATCCATTCAGCACGGAAGCTGTCGGCTTCCTTTAGCTTTATTTTGTTTACCTTTCACTTCTCTGCTGCTACTTCCTGGCTTCAGAAAATAGTGTTGTCTATGACTTGTAAATAAAATTAGGTCAAATAATAAAAACTGTTAATGGTAATATAATCATTTTATGGCAAGTGATTAGAAAGATGTAAACAGAACATTATGACATTCGGATGTGTACCAACGACACAACACGACGTCCACAGGAAAAGGACATAGCCAAAAATCTGGGGCAGCAAACTACCAAGAGCGATTAAATGGAAAATTAATCTCTTCGTGTATAGATGCTCAAGGATCAAATATAATTTTCCATTAGATCTTTCTAAAAACCCATCCTTTATGCCTGTTTGCTAGCAGAGAGAATTTTTTAAATCAATAGCAAATTGTCTAAGCAACGAACTCGATCAAAGCCTCATTATGCATGAAAATTTCATTTTGCTGGCTAGGGAATTGTGAGGGGGAAGGTTCCCTGGCTCTCTGTGTTTCCTTTGTGCTCCTCATGCAGTACAAAGGGAATTGCAAATTTCTGAAACCCCCATAGCAGGCGTAGGGGAGCAGAGGATGCCACCCCCTTGTGCAACGGTGTTTGGAAGGACAGTGACTCCAACACCATCCTCATTGCAGGGTGACATCCCACAGTAGGGTTAGTGTCAGGGCTGGTGTGGGGAAGAGATGGTCTTGCTATGCTACGATGGCAGGTCATTTTCTTTGGAGCTAAAGCTAGCTGGTCCACACAGCTGCCACCCCTTGGCTTCTCCAGCTTGCACAGAGGCTACAGACAATCACAGTTCAATAATGCCAAAAAGACAACACAGATCTTAAGAGAAGATGCAGCTGCAATCCTACAGGGAGAAATGAGGCAAGACATTGATGCCACCAGCTTCTCCATATCAATGAAAAGCACACAATGCTTTGGGTAGTCCTAACTCTAGGAAAGAGCTACCTTCCCAGCAGGTCCACAGAGGCTTGAAGAGATAGATGCTGCCTCTCCTCCTTGAGCCATGGTGAATCAGAAAATCTGGCCCAGAGCCTAAAAACACTTTTAAACTTGTGTCTCCTTATCTTCCCTTCAGAGTTAAAATACTCTTTCCTGCCTCCCAAGAATTATACAAAAATAAATCTTCTCAGATCTGCAGAATGCTTTGCAGACACTAATAGTGTTGTAAGAAAGAAACAGATTTATTTTTAATGGAACAGGACACTCATTTCTAAAGAACATGTTTGAAGGTCTGTTACCAAGATGAAAAAAGTATTCAAATTTAATAAGAGGAGCAACATGACCTCTACATACTTCCCATTGCTTTAGCAAGGCCAAATCCTTCTCACTTTACCTCAGCTTGTGCTAATCTCTGTGAGGGCTCCATGTGCGGAAGCCTTTGCCAGCACTGAAGCCTACAAAGACGACACCACTTATGCTGCCCAGAATCAACCAGATGCTGCTGCAAAACAGATGGAAATTCATACTCTTCTCCCTCCACATTTGTCCCCACTTTGACATGATACTGTCTGAAGTCTTCTGTCTCATCCTTCCCCAGTTCTGTTCCCACTTCTTGGTCTTACATATTTGTAGGGGCAGATGTGGCAGGCTTGTTGTGGGCATCTTCCCCTTAAGACCTAGATGCAAAGCTCAAGAACTTTGCTCCATCAGGGCTTTCAATTTCTGCCCTGGCTTGATAAAAAAGGGTTTTCAACTTTTATGCCTGTGTGCCAGCTGGCACCCACAGAGTTTGTCTGGGGTTTTCCAAGGAGCCAAAGGGGTGTTGGTGCCCAGATCTCGTTGGCTTTGCACCGAGTGACGCACATCCTTTGCTTTGTGTCACTGTGGCGTGAACTTTTGAATGTGCAATCTGAACATTTGCTTTCTGTGAGTGGTAATGCCAAACATAAACAAAAATTAGTGCTGGATTGTTGGGGAAAGAAAGCAGGAGGTGGAGTGGGACACATTCATTTTTAAAATGAGTGAATTCTCCCGGGATGTCTCCTCTTCTGCAATTTTCAGCTTCATTGGAAATATGTAGATCAAGTATCTGATAGAAGGAAATGAATTGGCTGAGGTCATAATTTTGCACACACATATTCGGTGGGGAAATGCGATAGCTAGATTTCTAAGATTTCAGCCTGGCTATTTATTGCAAAGGCAATACTCATATGAGACAAGAGAAAGGAAGAAAGGTGCTTCTTGCCATGGCTTTATCTAATGAGATCTCTGGATACCCTTCACGAAAGAAAAGAAACCTGCTTTGCTCTAAGAAGCAAAGCAGATCCTTTCTGTAGCACCACCAAGTGGTTGAGCATCTGTAGGAAAGAAATCTATCTGCAAAACAAACTTGCAGTAGTGCTTCACAGCAACATTTTCCAACTACTTTACCGACTTTTAAGTGGTAAATATTATTTTCAGCACGCAAACCTGGATGTAAATTGGGAGTAACATCCTCGAAGCTGGCCAGAGTCTGGGTGAAGAAAATTGCACTTAAAGCTGTCAGAAGAAGACTGACAAAACCTTCATTCTTATCTGCTGTTGTTGTGGGTGAGCAGATGTCTTGAGCTGTGAACTGGGACATAGCTGCACTAGGAGCGCCACAGGCACAAAGTGATAGAGAGATCTTTCTTTGACAAATTTTCTACTGGGAAGTGCTATCAGGAATTAATGGTAGGTAAGATCTTTTAATGTTTTTTGAGCAGAATTTGCTTTTCTTATCCTTAAAAAAAAATAAATCTGTGTGAATTTATAAACCGGGTTTGAACAGATATGAAAGGGGGTGTGATCAGAAATGATAGAGTCTGATTCCTGGTTTCATGAAACGCTCCTGGTGTAAAATTGCCCTATGCTGGTGATAAATGATCAGTGAAACTTTTTCATATGACATGTTGGAAGCTGTGGCTGCCCTACCTTCAAGGTCAGTATTCATGGAGTATCTTTGCTTTGAGTCTTTTTATGATGTAGATGGGCCTGTAGCTCACCCACCCCACCCCACCCCCCCAGAGACTTTCAGGCAAAGGGATTACCTGGGATGTCCCTTGTAAAACCCAGTGCCCAACATGGTCCTCAGCACACAAGCATCCAGTGTAAGAACACAAGCCACTGGTATTGTCCTGGTCACAGTTTATTTGAACCCACCAATCTGACTCATGGAAAGACTAAAAGTAGTGCTCCTGGGACCAGGCTATCAGACTACATCTGCATAAAACTGATTTAAGCGGGTTTTAATGGGGAAGCAAAGCCCTTCCATCTGCAGTAATTAGCTGTTAGAAAGGCACATGGTGTAACATGCCTCTCAGATTTCACGTTCCCCTGTAATCACTGCATTCATCAATTGTAGGTATCATTAGATCTCAGTCAATGACCCCTACTTGCGTCCTGGCTGAAAAAGAGGACACTCGGTCTTGTGTTCATGACTGACCTTTTGCAGGGCCACAGCAACATTAGGTCCCTTCTCCTTCCAGGCACAGGAGGGACCAAAGATGTCTCTGCCTTTCACAGGGGCTGCTCAGGTGAAAAGAGCCCAAGGAGGAATAAAAGGCCACCTTCTTCTGTACCAGCTAATGCTTCTGTAATTAACAAAGCAGGTGCTTGATGGCCATTCTGTTTGCCTGCCTGAAAACTTGCAACACAGCCAGAGATGCCTGAGGTGCCACTAAGACACAGCATTCCTAACAACACAGATATGCTTTCAAAAATACATTTCTTAGCATGACAGGGAAAGCTGAAAGGGGCCTGAGGTGAAGTCTGATGTGAAGCTTTGCAAAGTCCTGTTTCAAAAACTGCAGCTGCCACTGGTATGGTTGTTGGACTCATCCTCCAGCAAGATAATGCAGATGTATGTGAATATTTTTATTTGAAAAGAAGAGAAGAACCAACAGACTGGGACCCATCATAAACAAGCTTATGAGAGCTAAATGTGTTTTTTGGAGGAGGTGATTAAGCTTGGCTGCCACAGCATTTGATGGCAGCAGTGGCTGTTCAGCACCCCTGAAGAGAAGGCTAGGTTGATCTTGAGGGAAAGGAGGTAAATTGAGTCAAAATACAAAGTAGCATCAAATTTCCAAGGGATTATTATATTTAATAATAACTCAGTGTATTTCATGTGTTTGTCTGATATAACAGCAGTACATATATATATGAATATACGTACACAGTAGTATCTACATATATGTATGTATGTGCACATGCAAGCTCATATTGCTTAAATAGCTATAGTAAGGATCCTGTCAATATTAACCATCCATACCAAACATCCTTTTGTGTTGACCTTGATGCTTGAGGATCTGATAGCCAAAGTTGACAAGGAGTTGAAATACTGTTGACTGATAGCTCTAAAAATGCAATGACTGCAAAACACATCACTATGTTCAAGCCGAAGTCAGGTGGCCTGTTTTAATACAAAGCTGGGCACCCCATTGTCGCTCCAGCCATCTGCGTGCACGCTGTATTTAAAATGGAAAAACGCCTCTGGGGAAAATGAACCAAATTCACCATGGGTACAAACAGGCATGGCTCCTTTGAGGTCTGTGGAATATATTTGCTTACACCAGTAATGGATTTAATCCAGAGACTGTTGTTCTTTATGAGATCTCATTTTTCTTTGTGTTTATGCCAGTGCGACTCTACTTATTTTGATAGGAATAATACTAATTTATACCAGTGTGAGTGGTGGAAATTTTAGTTTTTCCTTTTCAGCACAGATGCCAGGTAGCAACTTTCTCAGCCTGTTTCCTTTCCTACTTTACTGTAGTTTTTCTGCAGGTGCTGTTCCTCAGATTTTTCAACATTTACTTCAGATATCTTTAGCCTGAATGGGAAGGCAGTCAGGCCTTCAATGCCCACAACCACTAGCCATTCTTTAGGGTGGATGCTTTTTCCTAGTGTATATCCCATTCCTCGTGCTGACATTTCCCTCCTGCCACTATCACAGCCACCACCATTCCAGCCAGGAAGGGCTGCCTCCTCCAGTGGGTCATTAATGCTACTTGTTAATTATCCAAAGACTGGAGACAGAGGTGTCCTGCTCCATGCACATGAGACATCCCTTCTGTTCCTGCTGTGTTGGCTGGACAGCCTAATTTTCCCTGGAGAATTAGCTTGTGGTTAGTAACACAGGCCATGTCAATAAAATTAGGTAGTAAATAATAGTGTGCAAGTAGAAGGCAGCATTGTAGAGCATCAGAGCAAATCAAAAGGGCTTAATATTTAGGGGTTGGAAGAACAGACCAGAATGAAGATAATCTTAACTCTCCCTGTGAAGCAGCTAGTGAAAAGCACAGAGTTGTCACTGCCTTTTTTACTGTCAGACTTTGGGTCTCTGCATCCAACCTTGAGCTGAGTGCCACCAAAAGCAATTCCCCATTTCCTTAAGTTTTTCATTCCTAAAAAGGAGTGGCAGAATAGGTGAACGGATTTGGGCTATTGACTTCACACAGGCTACTGAAAAAGAGAGCAAGACAGAAAAGGCTACCTAAGCATCACACTGAGGGTGTGGTAGGAGAGGTTAAAGTACAAGCTGCCTTTCTTAAATGCCTGTCCTCTCACCGACTGATGTCATTTCCCCCGATAGCTCTTGCATTAGCCCTCTCGTCAGTTGAAAAACGAGTCCCCGAGGAGCCTAAATTAAAGACACCCGTACAAAAGTGCAGGGCCTGACCTCTCGCAGCTGCGCCGGGGGCTAATACTGATTCATTATGCTGCTCCATGTTACCATCCAAGGGCAGAACAAGGGGGCAGGGGAGGGATACGGAGGCATTTCAGGCTCCTCGTTAGCTCATTCATAGACACCTGGTGTCCCGCCTCTTCCTCACGCTTCAGTGCATCCCACCCCTATTGTACAGAAAATCCACTTCTTTAGAGATCTGAGCTGCTTGGGCTGGACAAAGACCAAAATTAAATCCGCAGCTGCCCAGGAAGAGGGTCTGTCTGTCGGGGGTTATTATCGAGGATCTTTGATGACCGAGCAGCGCGGGCAACTCCCTTTGCCTCTGTCACTTCCAGTTACAGGTTTGGACGGATGCATCTGCACATATTTTAAATAACGCGAGCTACTCCATAGCTGATGTGGGCTGTCATGCCTCTGCTGACCCAGTTTAGCTCCAGAGCTTTATAAGAGGTATGTGACCCGCTGTGCTCACCACGTTTTGCTGGACAACACTCAAACTGTTTAACGCAGCCTGCAGGAAACACTTAATGTCACGGGGCGGTGAGGCCAAAATACCCTCATGGCAGCTCCTTCACCCTCAGTGAAGTTGCATCAAGGGTAAATTTGAACCGACAAGGGCCAGCTCCTATTCCCAGTAACCCCAGAGAGAGCCTGGAATTGCATCATTAGCATCCAAGGAGTTATTTTGGATCTGCGCAGGCACAGGCGCAAGCACCGAGCACAAACTGCCACCAAGTTTAAAGGAGCAAAACAAAGAGAGGTCTACGTCAAAAAGGAACAGCAGCAGGCAGCACATACAGGCTATATATAGTCCCGAGTTTTGAAAGGAAAAGAAACATAAAGTTAATAGAAAACCTTTGTGGCTACTAAATACATTTTATTCTCGAATCTCCTGTGGAACCGATCAGTCCTTTGCCTTATAAAAATAGATGCAACAGGTGTTGGTTTGAAGACTTTTGTGCCTCATGTTAAGGGCACTAATGAAAAGTTTATGGTCAGTGAAACCTGGAGGAGAAAGCAGGATTACAGTGGAAAAAATTCTACCCTGCTACACTAGAGAACATCTGGAGCAATGCCATTGATGAAGGGAATTTAAATCTGCATCTCAGAAGCTTTGCATATCTGATCACCATTCCTACTATCGCTGTCTAAATAGCCTCATGCTGTAACCTGACCTATTTAGTTGGTGGCTGTTCCTTCTGTTCTCTACATCAACCTCCTTTCTTTCAAGGCGATGCTGAGGATGAGTGTTGTTATCTGATTTTCTCTAGATTTCCTTCTTTACTCTGATGTGTTTCCTGTGTTTTCTTTGGAAACATAAACTAAATTGCAGCTTGTTAAGACAGCCAAAGACAAGTTGCCTCCTAGGGACTGACGCTAGCCAAGCTACAGCAAGGGGGTGTGAACATTATGCAAATAGCAAGATATGGAGCTGAGAGCAGGGATTTCACAGCCGCTTAAGGGAACTGGATGACTGAATCCCATTAGGGCTGCAGTGAGGTTTGGCAACCTTCCTCTTCCTGGCCGCCTTTGAAGAACTCTCAGCACAAAGCTGAAGTCTAAATCTTGCATGAAGCAAGACGCTCTCTTCCTCCCTCAGGACTAATGCTCCTCGTTGCTATTGCAGAAGCTGGGCTGGAGGCTGTGGAAGGATCCCCAGGCACAAGTCCCATTATCCTATATAAGGATATAAGGAAATATAAGGAGAATTTCAGGCACTGTCAGAAGGTATCATCAGAGTGTTGGAGATCTGTCCAAATCTGTAGAGGCAAATCAGCTAGAGAGATAACTGCAATATATCCCTGTATTTGGGAAGACTTGTATATGTTTGTAATCATACGGTATTTATAAAAAAAAATGATCTATGATCTTCTTCAGGGATCTACATGCACTTTAGCAAATGGTGTATGAATTGCTCATGTGATCTCGTCAGTCACCCCAGAAAGCCTGGTCAACAGCAGTGAGCCTCCCTACACATTGTTACAGCAGCAAATGGGAAATACTGCCCCACTTTGAGAATAGTATGGGATTTGAGACAGCAAAAGGCAGTTAATATGTGTAGCCCAAAGATGGGCACTACAAGACCTGTTCTACACAACATCTTAAGTAATGCAAGTTCTTGACTAGCAATTAGTCTGTTTTTACTTTGAAGTACGTTTACATTGTCAGAATGATCGAGAAGGGACTCTCATGGCTCAACAACAGAATTAGGAGCTTCAGCATTACATGTTCATCCTAAGGACACCGCCATCTTCCTTTGCCCTCTGCTGTCCCGGAGGGTGACCCAGCACCGATGAAGCTCTGCATCCTGCCAGACCCAGGTGCCCTGGGAAGGTCTCCCACACAGCTGCTTACTCACATTTAGATGTTTAACATTGCCACAGCAGAATAACAACGTGCTATTTTCCTCTTTGTAAGTATGCAAGAGTTTCTTTGATAAGCAAAAAACCTACTTTAAAATGGTTTAATTATGACCTTGAAAAGACCAGATTGAGTTGAATTGCCTTGAAATAGTGTTTATCTGTAACAAATATTCCTAATGAAAGGAGCAGGAGAAGGTAAGGAAAGAACAGACAGACCCCAAGGTTCCCTACCAAGGGTTAATACAAGGTAGAACAATATTGTGGTGGAAGCATAGGAAGCTGTGAGATTCTCCACAAGTTCAGGGCTCATATTAAAGGAAACAGTTGTTTTGAAAAAACATACTGGTAGAACCTGGCTTAGAGATCTGTCATAAAACCCAACTTTTTTCCTTGATAACTGCAAAGGCGACTCAAAAATACAGCCAGCCAGAGGCTTCATTGTCAGAAGTGTGCATATAATGTCTAAGATCAAAATGACAAGAAGAATTTCAGCCACATTAAATGCTGCTGTTATTTTTGAAAGCAGATTAAGTGGTGGTCTTGAGTCTTTCACTGCACTTAGGATCTTTCCACAGAGGGAATTTTCCTTAATTGCAGGGATTCGCTCTTCCTTACTGTACTGGACACAGTGTGGGAAAAAGGTTTCTCCCACTGTGAAAGCATTTCAGCAAATGCATTGATGAGGAATGCCTGAGACCTAAATACATGAAAATCCAAAACACTAATTGCAAACATGTAAAGCATAAGGGAAGAAAAAGAAAACAGGGCAGGAATGGCAAGGATCTTGTGGCAAAGCATTGAGCTGTCATGCCCAAAGCCATTGGATGAGGCCTGAAGCATTTATTGCTCACTGGAAGTCACTGTTCAAGTCAAGGGGCAATACTTCTCCAAGACAAATGAAAAATTCCAGTCAGCAGAGGATAACTGAAGTCCTCTCAATACAAAAGTCTCATTGAAGACGGACTAATAAATCACTTAGTGACTAAATTTTTTCATTTGGAGTGGAGAACTCCTCTCTCAAACCAGGTCCCTGCGTCAAGCCCTTCCCCACAGTATTAACAAAGCATTTCAGGATGTGTGTTCATCTGTACTTGGTACAAACCTCAGAGGGATATAAGCACTTTGAGTTAGGCCTGGAAGTTTTGACTGTGCTGGTGGGAGAGAGAGCTGCTAGCTGCTAGGAAGTTTGGGCTTGTACTCTGAAGCTGCCTTTCGTTTCGCCAGCAACAGTACTGAGGTCGGCTGGACTCACTGAAGAACGTGGCAACACACACATTTGCTTGTTGCATTCTTGATTCCTGTTTGCAGGAATCAAGTGCAGATCTCTAGCCTCAGCCATCAGCCTGAGACAAACTGATCTCCAAACGTTGCCCAGGAAGTGTTGAAATCAGGGCTGTATTAACCACCTGGCTGCTTCTAAATAGTTCAGACAAAAATGCAGATGCTTAACTTCAGTTGCTACAGTGCATCTTTTCTCAATTTGCTTCTCTTTTGCCAGTGCAAAAAAAGCATACCTAGTCCTCAACTTGGATTGCACAAGTGATGATTGCAAGCAAGCACTCACTGCTCTTCAGGAGGAGGAGAACTTTTTGTTACAGTGACATGAGAGAAATGGGAAAAAACAATAAAGAGCACTCCAAAACCTCTTTTTAATAGATGTGCTTCTTTTTTATATTTATATATTCTTCAGATACTTTCACAAAGAGGAATTTAGCTTTGTGCAACCATTTGAAACAGCAGCTTTGTGACTGAGTTAATTTTATAGGTGAAGCAGTAAATTACAGCAGTTCTAATGAATGCAAAATAGCAGCCCCAAGGAAACTTAAGACCTTTGTGAAGGCAAATGAAGGCAAACCAGGATCTGACCAAAGGACAATGTAGATTGTATAGATTATGCCTTTACTCCAGCTGTTTGAGGTTCAGGGACAGACCTCCACATGCAGAAGAGCCGTGTTAAGTAGAGACTCAGCAATGCATGCGGAAAGGGGCAGGACACTGAAACGTTAATCTGAGACACATACTTCTCTGCCTAAAGCATTTGCAGAGCTTCTGCTACAACAGCAAGGTTAGACATGAGCAGCGGTCCCCCAAACTGGATGAACAGGTGAGTAAAATCTAAATGCAACCCTTCATCCAACCCTCAGTGATTCCTGAGGACTTTGGTGAAACTACTAATTCTAGAGAGTTCAAACAAGTGATTTCTGTCTTGCATTATGAAGTTGTCAGCACTTCTGCAATGCTTAGTTGCAATGCTTGAAGTCCTTGATCTTCTTCTGTGACCTGAACCAAAAACTATTTTTGAAGGTTGTTTTTAATGAATAATATCACTATCTACCACAACTGCTTTATAAGTCCATACTGAAAGAATAGACACAAGAAATAGAAGATTCTTTGCCCTGGAAAAAATTATAAACTAATAAAGCTCCCCAAATCCTGGTTACTTACATAATGGGGTTAAAGGCTGGAAAGCAGTGGGTATCTGTTCCATTTGGTCCTTGCAGATTTTGCTTTGTAACTCAATTCCTCAACATCCTCTATTCCCATCCCACACACAACTCACCCAATTATTATAGAAGTCTGTCCTGGTTTGGGGTGGAACAGAGCCAACTTTCTGCTCAGAGAGAGAGACTGTTGCTTACACTTGCTGTGGCAACCAGGGCCAGCTGACTTGGTTGTTTACCCCATGGAGGAATTGCACCTGTGGGGAGATGTGGACAGGTCCACATGACCCAAGCTGACCAAGAGGGTATTCCATCCCATCTGCCACGTTCAATATAAAAGCTGAGGGATCAAAGGCATTTTTCAATTGCTTGCCTTCTTCAATGGCTGACTTTCTTCAATGACTGATGTTTGAGGAAGACCCTGTGTGCTTCTGATTCTGCTGTGTGCTCCTGACGCTAGATCTGGAATTCAATTCCCATTCTGTCACGTACCACCACACCATTCCCATCCATTGCTGAGTCCAGTACGGAGCTTTCCCTGTGCCTGCTGGTGACGTCTCCGTAGGAGCTTGATACAGTTTTGTCTATATATATATATATAGTACCTACTTCATTATTTCCTTTTTATTTTGTTAAAGTAGTTAATTTTTGGCTGAACTCATAAATTGCTTTATCTCTCTTCTTTCTCTCTTTGGAGCGAGGTGTGTGGGAGAGCATCTGTTGTCTGATCATTGGCCAACCTGGCTCAAGCCGTGACAAAATTGACAGAGAAAGATCTATCTGTGTCTATGGGCCTTGTACCATATTGTGTGAAAGATGTGATCCTACAGATGATGGGGAGGAGAAGGTGCTGAAATGCCTAAAAGTTAACATTAAAATTAGCGGGTGTGGTGGTTACCATCAGCTACCTGGACTGGTTGCTCTCTCTGCTGTGTGCCATGTTGCTTTAGCATACCTCATCTTTGTCCCTCTGCTGTCTTTGGTTGATCAGCTCCTTTAGGTGGGTAGTCTCTTCTGTGACTATACAGCAGAGGGAGGGGACACTGACACAAAGGACAAATGTAGCCAGCAGCCGCACTTCCTACAGCCTCACAGCTAATATTTTTCCCCATGTTGTTACTGGATAACCCAAAATTGTGGGGCTGATGACACACTGTGAAGGCTCTAAGATGTCCTGCCTGGTCTTAATCGAAGGAGGTTTCCCTGAACTCAGAGGAGGCCACAAGGAGTCATCCTGCTCTCTCTAGAGCTGTTGCAGCTTTAAAACCCCACTGACTTAGGGAGGAGGTACCAGGCTTTTTCCAGTTGTGCCACCAACCTTGTTATCCCTGGAAGGCTGTGACATTCTTCTGGGGTGCTGTAATGCAGTTTGATTGCTGAATGTATTCAAGTACAGAGGTATTTTTCATGGGTCTAAGAGGTTATTATCATCTCATTTAATTATCTGTAAGGATTCATACTCCTGCAAAAGTTAATTACCCTCCCATCTTTCTCATGTTCTCAAAAGCTTAATAGGACTATTTTTAGCAATACAAGTATCTCCTTCCTGAATGGAAAAGCTGTTCTTGCATATTTTATTTTTAAATGTTAAACACATTAGACAGAACTGAGGGTTTTTTCCTCTCTCTTAGAAACCATCCTAAGAATGAGTAATGCTTCATTAAATCACTAAGAACAATACCATCTTCAGACCTGAATGTACAAGGCTAGAAACCTGGTATGGAAATGAGATAAAAATTATCAGAATGAGGTGCTTGAAGGCCACAATTAATCCTACAAAATATGCCACTGGGAGAAAGGTTTGGTGCCCACAGTGTGCTCATAGACAGATGCCTACATAAGTCTGCTCATTCACCACCTAACGGATGGGGTTTGAACTTCCTGGCAGTAGCATTATATGCATGAGGTAGGAATAACAACAGCTTCATTCACTTAGGGCACTCCATCAGTCAACATCCCTTTTATTTCTAGCTCTAAAGGTTGTGATAGGATCTCGTAAGGCATCAGCCTGAAACTCCAGGCAGCTGGAAACAATAGTATGGAGAAGGCTGCCCCTCAGTTAGGTGCTTACTCTGGAGCTTAATGATGAGCATTGGGCTGTCTATACTATTAATGTTTGCAATCTTTTGAATGGAAGTAGCTATTAAATATGCCCTGAGGCACCCATAAACCATATTTGTGTAAAACATAAACGCTACAAGCCTGTACTACCTCCTTTGATAATGTTCTTGCACTGCTGCTTCCAGACCCTGAGAACTTCAGAAAGGAAAGGCCTGCTCAGTGTGGGAAGATCTGTTAGCTATTAGGTATTCTGGTAAACGGCTCTGATGCACTTGAAGGAAAGGAGAGAATTTTTGGAGCTTTAGGTACTGGAAATTGTTGCTGTATATATTATATGTTTTCTGTGTGGCTTTGGGCAAAGTACTTTGGCCTTGATTTTGTACCAGAGAAGGAAATGGGAGTGTAGCTACTAGCTTCAGTGGGATCTGGATCAGGATGCTTGTCTCTCCATAATTTCTAAGCTTCCCATTTGGATGGGAACTTTCTTTTTAAGACCTTACTGTTTTCAATTTACAGACTTCAAGCGCTCCACAGAGGTTGTCTGAGCGAAGCTTCCCATGCTGTG
The DNA here is from genome assembly GCA_013398155.1 of Pedionomus torquatus. Classification (NCBI taxonomy): domain Eukaryota; kingdom Metazoa; phylum Chordata; class Aves; order Charadriiformes; family Pedionomidae; genus Pedionomus; species Pedionomus torquatus. The sequence continues at coordinate 237,865 of VZRU01008607.1, forward strand.
CAGCTTGGAGGCATCCTGCTGCCCTTCCTGGGTCTCTGGCTGGATCCTGTTCCCTTGGGGAGAGTTTCCAGGACAGTGAAGTGCTTCGCACAAGCAGGTTTTTTTCCCTGGGTGACACCAAAGCGTGAACTATCCAACTAGGGGAACTGAAATGTTTTGATTTTACCTGCCACTAATGACCATGTAAACTAATTTGTTTAGATCATGTCCCTTGCAGTGCTCTCTCTAAACATGTGGCTCTGCAGTAGCTATCATCTCAAGCCCTCTTTTTCCTTGAGGCTTAAAATTATTACTGTAAAACAAATAACACGTAAACATCATATTTGGCAGCTTCCTGACATGTAGACACTGATGGGAAGTTTGATAAAAAGAGAGAAAGGAGGGGGAAAGGGAATGTTATTAGAACTTTATTTGAAAGTCAGAGCACTAAAAAAAAATTGAAAGTTTCATGGTAACCCTGATTCTTTCTCCACTTGTTATGTTTTCCGTCCTTACTCATAATTCTAGGACTCCATCCCAGCCCTAACCTAAGCGGTATTGACAGGAAGGGATTATCCTCAGGAATTTGACATATTTACATCTAGAGGGAGCCAAAGGAAAATCTTTCTGAGTGGAACAAAGCCAGCCTTATTTGAACTAGCTTCTTCCTCTAGAATTGTGGGTGGACACCAGGGTGGGGTGCAGGAGTTGACTGTGTAATAGGTATTTCATCATAGTTTATTCTAAAGAGGATATTTGGTAAAATGAGAAATTGCTTCTTTCGCCTTTATTCCTCTCACAGTGTAGTTGGAATCACTTGAGAAAAAATTTGTCCCCCCATACTAAGATGAGCATCTCAATAGCATAGCCTTGGAAAAGATTTTGAGATGTATTATTTGTGTATTTGTAGCAGCCAACAGAACACCTGCTACATAAGCTACATTAAAAAAAATCCAGAGTACAGGGATCTCTTTGTCTGAAGTCCAGCAGGCTACTACTGTAATGCTGCATTAGCTCTGAATAGCTCCAGGGTTTAATATTTGCATTATAAATGAAGGAATCATCCAACTCTGCCCTAATAAACAGATATCCGAGTTCCCTTTCTTGGTGCATGAGCGAGCATTGCCTCCTGAGAAGATATCTTATGTTGGGAGCTTGCAACATATTGTATACGAGACATTCTGGAGAGATTTTACTGTGTGAGCAATCAGAAAATAAACTTTTTGCTTTGGTGTCAAAGGCAGAATTGCTCTTTGAGCACTCTTCGTCAGTGGTAGACCAATGGGGTTACTGGGAAAAGGAATTGCTTTGTGTGCTCTTTGACCATCTCATACCAGGATTTACAAGTAAGTGTTGATAAAGTGCCACATATAAATATTCTGACTGCACCTCTGGCATCTATGAATTGGGGGAGGATGACAATGACTGAAATGCCCACAGGAAGGGCAGGGTAGCAGAGGACCAACGGGGATTAGCATTGCACAGTGCTATATATCACAGGCATCTGACATCAAAACCAAACCAGCTGCAGCTTCCCTTCCAGCACAAACCAGAACGCAGGTTGTACTGTATAAACATGAAGAAAAACTTATTTACTTTGGGGGTGGCAGAGCACTGCAACAGGCTGCACAGGGAGGTCATAGAGTCTCCTTCTCTGGAGATATTCAAAACCCGCCAGGGTGTGACCCTGTGCAACCTGCTCTGGGTCAACCTCCTTTGGCAGGGGGTTGGAGTAGATGGTCTCCAAAGGTCAAAGGGAGAGCCACCAAGGTGGTGAGAAGGTCTGGAGAGCAAGTCATATGAGGAGAAGCTGAGGGAACTGGGCATGTTTAGTTTGGAAAAAAGGAGGCTGAGGTCAAACCTCATTGCTCTCTACAGCTACCTGAAAGGAGGTTGTAGAGAGGTGGGTGCTGGCCTCTTCTCCCAAGTGAATAATGACAGGACCAGAGGAAATCATAGAATCATCCAGGCCAGAAGGGACCTCCAAAGGTCATCTAGTCCAACCTCCCCGCAGTCGCAGGGACACCCCCAACTAGACCAGGTTGCCCAGGGACTCATTGAGCCTCACCTTGAATATCTCCAGGGAAGGGGCCTCAACCACCTCCCTGGGTAACCTGTTCCAGCGTTCCATCACCCTCAGAGTAAAGAAANATGCTCCATCAGGTCCATGTCCTTCCTATATTGAGGGCTCCATCCCTGCACACAGTACTCTAGGTGGGGTCTCACCAGAGCAGAAACGGTCAGGAGATGTAGCAGGGGAGGTTTAGATTAGGTATTAGGAAGAATTATGTCTACAAATTGGGTAGAATAAGTAGCAGTTGCTTCTGGAATCAGCCCAGCACAGGATGAAGGTGTTTTTAGGGGTGGTGTCACGTTGATTCGCGTGATGCAGCAGAGCATTAAACAGGGAGCATCCGTGGGACCCGGCAGAGGAAGATGGGGGGGCGCTGCCGCCCGGCCCTTGCCCAGGGAAGGAATTCCAGCGGGCCGGAGGGGTGGAGAGAAGGAGCGGACGGACAGACGGACGCACAGCCGTCCCGGAGCCACCGGCTGCCGCGCAGCGCCGTCCCCACCAGGGGGCGCCCGGCGCCCGGCGCCATGCCCCCCCTGCCCGCCTCACGGCCCTGCCCCGAGCCAGCGGCTTCCCTCTGCACACAAAACACCGGTTGAAGATTGTTTTGTTATTTCTCTCATTCCTCTTTCCCCTTCAGGCCTCCCTCCAGGCCCAATCGTTCAGTCTCCGTTTCCCAGAACGTTTTACCTCTGGCCGTCACCGTTTTTCCCTTCAAGAGTCTCCCCACGGAATTGTCAGAGTTGGAGGGGACCTCTAGAGATCATCTAGCCCAACTCCCCTGCTGAAGCAGGATTGCCCAAAACACATTACTCAGGGCTGCAGCCAGGCGGGGTGAAGGTGTCCAGAGAAGGGGACTCCACACCCTCCCTGGGCAGCCTGTTCCAGGGCTCTGCCACCCTCACCATAAAGTTTTTCCTCATCTCTGACTGGAACTTCCCATGTTCCAGCCTGTGCCTGATGCCCCTCGTCCTCTCACTGGGAACCACTGAAAAGAGTCCAGCTCCATCCTCCTTCAACCCACCCTTCAGATGCTTATAATCATTAATAAGGTGTCCCCACAGCCTTCTCTTCTCCATGCTGAAGAGTCCCAGCTCCCTCAGCCTTTCCTCTTAAGGCTCTGCCAAACCTTTCCTGAAGTGCTCCCAAACGGCAGAGACTGTCCCTGGCAGCCCTCAGTAGAACGGAGGGCCCACACTGCATGTCTTTAGGCTATTCTGGTGTTTGTACATCTCAGAAAGCCTTTTTTCCCCTGTAGTCATTTAACTTCTTTGCAGCTTTGTCTACATTACAGGCTAAGGATGGCAAAAAGACTAGGCCACCAGAGGCTCTTCTTGGTTACAGGTTACTTTGCTCAAAGCAGTGGTCAAAGCCCTACTGGGAAAAGTCCCTGCAGCAGCACAAGATTAATTTCCATCCCATTCGCCAGTGTAGCTATCTGGGCAAGCCCCTTCAAGGGGGATCGAGTCCACAGCACCTCAGGCTGATGGCTTCTCATATATAAGATGAGAGCTCAAAATGAAGACAGATATTAATGAACTGGCTTGATTAACACCTCATCAATCAGGTGGACAGTTTCCGCTGAAATCTATTACTGTAACAACGTGTTATTGATGAAATACTAAGAATGTAAAAGAACATTAACAATATAGACTATGTCTTGCTTGAGACCTTCGCTGCTTTTATTGGCAAGCATGAAAACAGTAGTAAAAAGCAGCATTAGGAAGGGATGTGCTCTTCTGGATGTGAATTTGTGAGGGAATTAGGAAGTGTTTGTGTTTGATGAGGCTGTCAAGCCAAACATCAAAGCTGAACCTCCCACCCACCAAGGGATCCTGGCCCCTGTGCCTGCCTCCAGCCATATATTTACAGAGAATTATTGCTCCTCTCCAGTGAAATACATCACTTCAATAGCTTGCATAGAATTTAAGTTCCTAGAAGCGTAAGTAATAATTTTGCATTTAATCTTCAAGATCCAGTTTGGCCCAGCTGCACAGCTGACTTTACAGGAGCTTTAAATCCCCTCATCATGCTGCTGCAACTCGTTAAAGCCATTGCATAGAATCACAAGATCATTGAGTTCCAACCCCCCTGCCATGGGCAGGGACACCTCCCACTAGACCAGGTTGCTCAAAGCCCCATCCAGCCTGGCCTTAAGCACCTCCAGGGATGGGGCAGCCACAGCTTCTCTGGGCAACCTGTTCCAGTGCCTCACTACCCTCACAGGAACAAATTTCTTTCTAGTATCCAATCTAAATCTCCCCTCTTCCCATTTAAAACCGTTACCCCTTGTCTTATCACTACATTTCCTGACAAAGAGTCCCTCTCCTGCTCCCCTGTGGGCTCCCTTCAGATACTGAAAGGCTGCTATAAAAACTATTAAAGCCACTGCACGCTCATCATTGCAAGCTTCAGGTCAACCTGGTGATGAATTTACATCAGATCTTAAGACGGAAGGGCTTGTGTGCTCCTGTTATGTTGAACATGTGGGTAGTCTAATAACAAGTATCACCCGTTTCTGTGAATCCAGCCTCAGGAACTGCCAAGACATGATGATGCCCACACTCCTTTACAAACACTATTAGCAATACAGGGGAAATAAGATTTGGCACTCACCATTCCAAAGCTGCTTATATGGTGAGCTTGGAGTCATCTTTGCCAGCAATCAAAATGAAATCACCCTTTCCCAAAGTTTTGAAAGCCAGGAGGCCTTCATGAAGATGGTATCAGTATACGGGCCTTGTAATCCAGTGTTCAAAGCTATCCAAAAGGAGCAGCCACTTTGGAAAGATTACCAGGGTAGGTCCTTTCCATACACTACTTCTGTTCTACATGCTTCAGACATTCAGATATTCTTACCAAGGCACTGCTGGTCGTGTTTGTCACAGCGTTCCTTCAACACACAAATCACCCGTTTCACACCTCGCATCTTGGACTTCTGCGCACTCTGGTCACTCTGAACTGACTCAAATCCTGTTTTCAAGAGCTCCTCTGTAACCACAACAGTTAGGAGTCCCTCCACGTTCCTCTGTGAAAGCTGAGAACAAGTATAGGGCTGCATCACACCTGGTTCTTCACCCAAACCTTTTCCTGTACTCCACTGGAAGCGTCCTGGGACACACAACGTTAAGTAAGCAGCAATCAAAGAAAGGTGCAAAGAATATTCCAAATGTTTATTATGTATTAAAAATACCGCAAATAAGCCATACAATTCATTTCACAGTAACCTAAACAACATTGTTCAAGAACTTGAGAAGTCAACAAAGAACAGTGCAGTTCCAACAGTGACAACAGTTACCTTAATGCCGTCGGTCCCTCTTTCTTTGCCAGCAATTCTTTCCTGCTTACAATGGGAACAACACTAGATATGGTTCAGTATCTTGTTTACCAAGGAGAACTCAGAACCATTCCCACAAGCACACCCCTTGTGGGAGGTGCTGTTTCTAGGTTTTATTCTTCTAACGTAGCCACGGATCTGGCTAGTGCAGGCTGAGGTGGGCATGATGTGCACGACCTGTTTGCAGGGTATCTGTCTGCAGACCCCTTTACCAAATCTTTGGATAAAGTTCAAAAGTAACTTGGAAAAGGAGGGATATTAGACATCCTTTCCAAAAAGACAGAAAACCAAGCAAGTTCCATGAGGAAGTGGTTTTTAAATGAACACTGAGAGAATGACGATGCTTTTATCCTCACTCTCAACCAGCTCCTAGAAGAATCCTTTGCTACCGATGCCCCAGGCAGGCACCTGGTGACAACAACGGTGACAAGAACCAGGCACCAAGTCCTGAATGTGTAACAAGAGTTCAGGTCACTGTCAGCTGTGTGAAAACTTGGAAATGTATATGCCTTAGAAGCAATTCTGCTAATTTCATGATGATTTTCCCCCGTGTGTGTTTTGGAGTGTACTATTATTGTTAGCATGCTTGCTATACATGGAACACGAGAGGTGCAGTTTTGGTCCTTCTCTTCCCTCGTTCAAATTCATAAGCATTTTTACAGAAAATCTTGTATCACCGAAAAATTAGGCCTTTCCAGGAAAGACAGCCTCATCATGTAAACAACCCCTAAAACACAACAAAAATATTACTGTACCCTCTTGAAATCAATCCCATCTTTCAGATATCCCTTCTAAGCACCGATCTTCTGCACCAGCACCTGAAGATGCTGGGAAGGAAGCCTGTGATCACACGGCAGGAATCTCTCCAGCCACGTGGCAGAACAACTCTCTTAGGTCTCAGCTCCAGGCAATGTATTTACTTCAAACTTTCCCTTTTGGGGGTTCAGCTAACCCCTTGTTAGCTCCTTGGTACAGATTAAGGATTCACAGAAATGTACTAGAGCTCAACTGACACCTGGTAAACTGACCACATGGCCGAGCCCCAAACTGCAGGAACATGTGAGTTGCTTCAAAACTGGTCCACACTTAGGTTTACTAGTCTAAAGAGTTTATGATAGGGGTGTCGTTTTGTTCCTTTGTTTCTTAAACCAAACATACCAGTAAAATTCTCAGTGTGTACAGCAGTACGCTTTTCATACAAGAAGGGCTGTAGCCCTTCTGTGTGGGGTATCAGTGTCATAGTGTGAAACACCTTCATGCCATTAAATATGTGCCCATGCCAAGGAGGCTGTAGTGCCTTAGTTATATCACTACAGTTACAGCTGTACAACTTTATAGAGAAGACGAGCCCTTAGAAACTCAACCCCCAACTAAACTCACATTTTCTTAAAACAAATTTTAAAAAAAAGTAAACAAAAAACCCAAAAACACTACACAAAAGAGAAATAAAGGAAATAAGCAGAACTGTCTCTATTATTAAAGTATTCTTATTCTCTTTGGAGGTATCAAATTGCTTTTAAAAAGAGTAAAAAACTGGGCATACAAAAGCTATTCTCCTTGATCCATTATTTGCACAAGGAGCACCACTGCCTAAACTTTTTCATGTATTTTTTCTACTTTCACGAACAACCTTTCCATATCATTCCTCAGGTCATCTATTGAGCTCTTCACAGACTCCAAGTTGTTCTCGTTATTTTCAATTTTCACCGAGTAGGAGACTAAACTATCCACTGCAGTTCTTATCATTTTCAAATCAGAATCAACCTGGCTGACAGAAGATCTCAGTTCATCTACAGAGCCTTCCACAGAAGAAAACTTTTCAAGATAGCCTTGAGAATGGGGTTGACCTGTCTGAAGATTTCCTTGATCCAGCAAAGTACTAATTTGTTTCTGGACATCCTGAAGAGCACTGGAGGATGGCAGGTCACTGATGCTTCTCCTCAAGTTTTCCACATCGTTGTACAGCGAGGTCTGTGTTTCACCAAGGTTTTTCAGAATGTCTGTGACAGAAGTTATGTCCATATCTGAGATCCCCTGAAGAGCAGTAATGCTTTGTTCTAGGGCACTGAGCTTATTCTCGTATTCTGCCTCCTTAGAAAGGAAAGACTGCAACTTTTCACTGCTCTGAGCGGCAACTGAAGTTAGAGAATTCAGGCTGTCTTCTATGTGCCTCAATCGAGACTCCAGTCCTTCACTGTTCTTCCCAAAAGTTTCTAATGCTTTTCTGAAGAGTTCATTTTCTTCCCATTTGTTGAGGTCTGCTTTAACTTGCAGCAAATCTTCATCAAGTCTTTTAATGTCATCAGGGAGGTGCATAATGGATTCTTCAGCCCTCAGAACTTTCTCTTGTAAAGCTTTTAATGAAAGGTGTTCGGTGTCCGCAGCCTCTTTGAATTTCTCATGTTCTTGTTTGAGGTTGACCAGCTCTTTCACTTCAGTATACACATCAGACTCCATGGAGTCTATTGTACTCTTCAGGGTCTCTATGTCCTTTTCTCTGTTTTTCATGGACACTTGCATCTCATCAAAAGCATCTTTTAGCACCTTGATTTCATGTTTGTACACATCTGCTTCTCCTAGCGAGTTAACCTTTGCTTTCATGCTGTTGATTTCATCTTGGCTCCTTTGCTGGACTTCAGTGAATACAGCAATATTATCGTTTATAGACTTGGTTAGTTCTGTTAGTCTCTCTTCCACTGTGTTTTCCAGAGATGTGAAGTCTCGTTCTCTTGCATCCTTCACCATGTGGATGCCGTCAGACAAGTCTTTCAAAATTTCATTTTGCAGCTTCTGAAGCACTTCACTGATGCGGTTTATTTCACTCTCCCCTTGTTTAACAGCCTTCTCAGTAACCTCCTGCTTCTGCTGAGCAATCTTCATCATGGATTCAAATTCTCCAAAAGTCGCTTGCAGGGAACGCACCTAAAACAGAAATCCACATGGTTAATACTTGCAACTTCATCCTTACCTACATCCTAACCCTTTGCGTCTGAGATCCTTATGGCCCTTGTTACCATACAGAAAGATCACCTTACAATCCTTCATGCTCCCTACCCGAGGTGTACCTGTGGTGTACAGATATGGGAGGCATGGAAAGCCCAGCCTCTAGAGCCTTATAGCTCTATAGATACATACAAATGTATGGATCTGCTGAGGATCAACGGCCTCACGGACCTGGCACAGGCAATCCAGGAAATCCATGGCAGTAAAAAACAAACTCAAGTCTCCAGAGTTTGCATCTGGACCCCTGAGCCATTTCAGCCCAACAGGATCCCTGGTTCTATGGGCCACAAGTCAGTAATGGAGGGGAGAAAAAAACCCCGAAAGAGTATCTTGCACCGGCTTCTGAATACAGAAAAGCTGGGATTAGACTTCAGCAGACAATTATAGACAAAGCTAATGCCTGAACATGAAAGAAGTTTCGAAGTAGACAAGAAAGAGTAACAGGAAAAAACTAGGGGCAAAGGGGAGCTGGGAATGGCTCCAGAATGGAAGTAGTAATCATGACATTCTGCTGCTCCTAGACACCAATGGAAGCACAGATTTTTCTTGTTAACTATTTTTTAAGATTAAAAAAAAAAACATAGAAAAGCTTTAATGTTCTAAATACTTAGTACCTCATTACTCACACACACGCATACACCCACATGCTCTCAGTGAAGAGGGGCACAGGTTTGTACGCAGACAGAGAACAAAGCCATAGCAGCTGCCAAGGGGACTCGCTTGCATCTATCTCAGGTTAATACTCACAGAAAGTTGTTACCGCTGGATCAGGCATGCCATTAAGCCTCCCAATTACAAAAACTATCTTTACAGCTGGTTTTAGTAGCAGCAAGAGGGAAAAGGTCAAGAGGTGAGTGGCCACCACGTTTATTTACTGTTGCATTCAAAGGTAAGATCCAGGCACGGCAGAGGGGAAGCACGCGTTACTTCATTTTGGGGCCAAGCAGAGTGTCAGTCTCAAGACTGCGCAGAAATCTCTTTGTGCGTGTGTGGGTTGGGTTTTTTTAAACTTCGTAAGGCAATGTGAACTCCCACTGCCTGCAACAGGAATCCATCGCGTAGAAAATACCTCAAGGCTTTGGCAGGGTGGCAGGAGCTGAGTAACGCGTGTTGCCTCGCCTCACACTGCTGCCTGTGTCTGAGGGGTACATTAATCAGTCATGCCACATGGGCTGCCATGTTTACTGATCAGATACACAGCCGGAGGAGTGGTTTTATTTTATAAATAGAAGGGAGTATATTTTATATGTTCTTAGAAAGAAACATACAGAGCTTCTGGGTTTTTTTTCTTTTTTAACTGAAGGACGCTCCAGCAGTTCCCAGTCAGACTAAACCCAGAAATTACTCTCAAAAGACCTATCAGGCTTACTAATTAGAAATTGAGTTATTCACATGTATTTTTGCAAAGCTAAATCCCTGGTCAAATCTTCCTTGGTCTCCATGGAAGTCTACACTGTGAAAGAATTTGGCTATTACACTTGCCCTTGTTTTAATAGATCCCCCAGTTTGAAGAATATTCATAAAGATGGCTTACTTTTTCCCCCCCTCTTCTTAAAAAGGTTTGTAATGACTTTCCATTCCCTATACTTGTATTCTCTAGAGTATACATATGCAGCTAGAAATGAACTATAGAGTGGGGGAGCAGGTAGTACCACCATATGTATTGCAGCAGGACACCAGCCATTACACTGAGTTATCAACCTCATTTTTATTACATCTTAGCTGTCATTCCTTCTGATTTTTTCTACAGAGACAGCTTTCTTTGTATCACTACAAATGAACTGCAGAAATCAAAAAGGAGCGCACAGGAAAGTTCTTCTCACCCTCTTATGACAGAATTTATTTTCTTTGATGCATTTCAACCAAATAATCAAATTTGTGTTTCCAATTAACTATCTTCAATTGTCAGTCTAAGGAAAGGCGTCAGAAATGGCCAGGGGAACTCTTCTGAGGGCCAGGAGGTCCCCACTGCTACATGTCTGAGAGACCGATCGCACTCCTCTGCAGTGAAAGTACTTTATACCTGCTCCTTCACTGCATTTGAGCAATGTGTAAGTGTGCCCAAAGGGTGTAACCTGAAGCTATTCTCTTATACGTCCAGCTGCATCAGCCACTTGAAGATCAGAGACCTCTGATACAATAACGTGGACCTGGGTCTTCACATTAAACCAGCTATCTGATCTGTCCTAACCAAAAGCAACCAAGGCCCAAAGGAAACCCCTTGTAGAAGAGGCATAAAACTCACAACTTCAAGGTAATAGCTCCTATTCACTACACAGTTGGGTTGTGTGTACACCCACATGTGAGTTTGTCTGTTTGGTGTTCATAGAATCATCCAGCCTGGAAGGGACCTCTGAAGGTCATCTAGTCCACTCCCCACAGTTGCAGGGACACCCCCAACTAGATCATGTTGCCCAGGGCCTCGTCGAGCCTCACCTTGAATATCTCCAGGGAAGGGGCCTCAACCACCTCCCTGGGCAACCTGTTCCAGTGCTCCACCACCCTCAGAGTAAAGAATTTGTTTCCAATATCCAGCCTAAATCTGCTTTTCTCCAGCCATTGTCCCTCATCCTATCACAGCAGGCCTTTGTAAACAGCCCCTCCCCAGCCTTCCTGTAGGCCCCCTTCAGGTACTGGACGGCTGCAATTAGATCTCCTTGACGCCACCTCTTCTCCA
>VZRU01008608.1:0-11564 GCA_013398155.1 Pedionomus torquatus
CCAGCCTTCCCGTAGCCCCCTTTAGGTACTGGAAGGCTACGGTTAGGTCTTCCTGGAGCCTTCTCTTCTCCAGGCTGAACAACCCCAGCTCCCTCAGCCTATCCTTGTAGCAGAGGTGCTCCAGCCCCCTGACCGTTTTTGTGGCCCTGCTCTGGACCCTCTCCATCAGGTCCATGTCCTTCCTCTCTTGAGGGCTCCAGCCCTGCACCCAGTGCTCCAGGTGGGGTCTCACCAGAGCAGAGCAAAGCGGCAGAATCCCCTCTCTGGATCTGCTGGTGACACATCTTTTGATGCAGCCCAGGATGAATCAAAATGCATCCAGCCCAATCAGCCTGGCTCATCCCGGCTATTACCCCCTGTTAGGTCCCAGTTGGGTTCTCACACCCCCATCCCACCCTCACAGATTACTAGTCCCTCCAATCGCTACTAACTAAAGCTAACCAGATCTGCACACAAATAGGGAGTGTTTAAGTCAATTTAGGCTCATTTTGGCCAAGTCATGGACAGAAGGTGCCCAGAGCAGGAGGGGGAGGCTGTGGAACAGAGCGGGCAAAGCGAAAGGCCTCCAGGCTTCTTACTCTTCTGAGTTTGGGGTGCATTTAATTGTGACGTGCAGGAGAGGGGCTTGAAACTCCCCTGGCTGTTAGAAGCAGGATTCTTCTGGTGAGAAGCCCCCCGGGACACACTGCCAGGAAACGGGGGAGCCGGCAGGCACAAGGAGCCACCACAAACATCCCAGGGTTGGACGAGCTCGAATTTACTCACCGAGGGGGTGGAGGAAGAGAGACACAAGACCGTTCACTCTCACCGCTGAAGCGTGTTATTAAGCAAACCTGAGGACTGGGTAAGTTGCCAATTTTGGCAATGGCTGAAATCATTTATATATTCTTTTTTTTTTTCTCTGTGTGTGTGTGTGTGAGAGAGAGACGCTGATGCAAGAGAGGCCTCACGCTCTCACGCTGGGGATGCCAACTCACTGGCATTACTATAGCAACTATATTTACGTTCAACCTCTCTGTTATGTGCTCATAAGCCATTCTCAGGCACTTTGCTAAAGAACTGAGGCTTAAGAGCTCGGGCCATCATTGTATTTGTCTGCTCACCCTAAACGTTTCAAACTGGCTAATTTCAAGCAAGGCAGCGGTATCAAAGATACTACGTTCCTGAAAGCTGCATGCAAAATAAGCAGCTGGGGGAAAACGAAACACTAATTAGTATCTCTGTTCTTCCCCCGGGGGTGGGGGGGGGGAAAGCCCCAGTGCAGGCCCAACCACGACATCAGAAAGTCCAGCAGGAAAAGAGCCAGTGAATGAAAGCTGCAAAAAAAAAAAAAAAAACAAAAAAACCCCAACCAACCCAAAAAACACCCCAACCCCTACACGTTGCGCTGCTCCAAGAGCCGTTTATATACGTGCATCTGGCACCCCCTCTGCACGCTCCGCTGAGCAGACGCAGCTCTCGCTGTCATAGGGAAGGTGAAGAAAACAGCTCAGCTGCCTTACCGGAACGGCTCTTCCCATCCTTGGCGTGGATATCGGCGCCGAGAGCCAGCAGCGTCTGGATGGTGCGCCCGTGTCCTTCCTGCCGGGGAGAGCACAAGCGGGTGGGATTCAGAATCGGCTCCGCGCAATTCCTCGCCTTTGCATTTAGCAGAAATAACACGGGGCTGAGAAGAAAGGAGGTCGGAAGCGATCTGTCCCCAGCTGCGTAAATACCATCAAACTGTCTGGGTTGGAAGGGACCTTTCATGTTATCGAACCATCAACCCAATACTGATATAACCATCGCTAACCCAATGTCCCTCAGCACCACGTCTGCCCGGCTTTTAAATACCTCCAGGGGTGGTGACTCCACCACTGCTTCAGGCAGCCTGTTCCAATGCTTGACAACCTTTTTGGTGAAGAAATTTTTCCCATTATCGATCTTAAATGTCCCCTGGCACAACTTGAGGCTGCTTCCTCTTGTCCCATCGCCTGTTCCTTGGGAGAAGAGATCGACCCCCTGGGCTACACCCTCCTTTCAAGGAGCTGTAAAGAGCAAGAAGGTCATCCCTCAGCCTCCTCTTCTCCAGGCTGAACACCCCCAGCTCCCTCAGAAGTTCTCCAGACCCTTCTCCTTGCTCTCCAGACTCCTCACCACTCCACTGCCCTTCTCTGGACACACTCTAGCACCTCAATGCCTTTCCTGTCATGAAGGCCCCAAAACTGGACACAATTTTGGGGCACCTGGAAGGGTACAGCCACAGGTCAACTCTGTCACGGTCAAATCTGTGGCTACCAGAAGCTGCTTCAGGTTCCTGAGAACCTTCCGGCAGCTGGAAATCAGGGATGGTTGCCTGTGGCAGTGGAGATGGGATCCATTAGCCAGGACTTGCTCCAGGCACAGCAGATGTGTTGCCATGATCCCATGGGAACTGGCCAGAGAGATGTCACTGGGCACCTTCTCCAGCCCACGACAGAGGAGCCAGAGCTTGGCCCTCGGTCAGCGCATCTGCACGCCTCACATGGCCCTGGCACCAATTTCAACCCAGAGGCCAAAAAGGCAGCAAGAGGCATCACAGGAGTGTAATTATCTCTGCAAACATTTATCACAATGTTTTAAAGAAGTGTTCAATTAAGATCAATAGCGTTTAAAAATCACACTAGACTGCAGAGCTGTCTCTGGGCGGGGAGGGGGTGGTATAGCCAAAGACCGAGAGCGGTGCCTCGGTGGGGCAAGTGTGACAGACACACAACCCAGTCCAGCTCCAGTCTGAACTGAATCTGGCTTTTAGAATCATGGAATGGTTTGGGTTGGAAGGGACCTCCCAACCAGTTCCACCCCCCCTGCCCTGGGCAGGGACACCTCCCACCACACCAGGTTGCTCCAAGCCCCATCCAGCCTGGCCTTGAACCCCTCCAGGGATGGGGCAGCCACAGCTTCTCTGGACAACCTGGGCCAGGGTCTCACCACCCTCACAGCAAAGAAGTTCTTCCCCACATCTCAATCTCCCGTCTTTCAGTTTAAAACCCTTCTCCCTTGTCTTATGGCTCCCCTCACTGATCAAGAGTCCCTCCCCAGCTTTCCTAGAGCCCCTCTAGGGACTGGAAAGGGCTCCAAGGTCTCTCTGTAGCCTTCTCTTCTCCAGGTTGAACTCCACCAACTCTCTCAGCCTCTCCTCAGAGCTCAGAGGGGCTCCAGTCCTCTCAGCATCTCTGTGGCCACCTCTGGACCTGCTCCAATAGGTCCAACATCTGTCTGATGGAGAAGATGAAGATAAAAGGCTGCTCTAAGTTCTCCCCAGAGCTTTGGCTTCTCTTCTCTTCTGTTAGAGAACAGTAGATCACACACAATCTTCCTGATCGTGGTCAGCAGATCCACCTTGCATAGCAGAGATGTTGTGAGGAGGAGTGAGGAATTTGTAGTATTGTCTCACAGGACAGCTTTGCCTTTGCCAGTAGCTGCAGAGGAGTTAATGCCCAAACAATCTCTGACAAATGTGTGACACAAGCTAAAGACGTTTCTTAACAGCGAATCAGTGCACTAATTTGCCAACTGATCTTGCCTTTGCCTCTCCAGTCCTCGCCTCCAATCCAGTAACTCAATTAGATTGCTTTTACCTTCAGCTGGCCACAGAGCTGTAGGATCCCTGCCTTACCTTTCATAATTGGCAGCTGGCTGTTTGATCAAAGGACTCAATGTCACAGACCCACAGAATGATACAGGGTTGGAAGGGACCTCTGGAGATCATCTCGTCCAACCCCCTGCCAAAGCAGGGTCACCCACAGCAGGTCCCACAGGAACGTGTCCAGGAGGAGCTGGAATGTCTCCAGAGAAAAGGAGACTCCACCACCTCTCTGGGCAGCCTCTGCCAGGGCTCTGCAACTCCCACAGCAAAGACATTCCTCCTCATGTTGAGATGGAATTTCCTCTGTACCAGTTTGTGCCCACTTCCTCTTGCCGTGTCACTGGGCACCACTGGAAAAAGACTGGCCCCATCCTCCTGTCACCCATCCTTGAAGTACTTATAGGCGTTGATCAGTTTCCCCCTCAGCCTTCTCTTCTCCAGACTAAAAAGACCCAAGTCCCTCAGCCTTTCCCCGTTAAGGGAGATGCTTCAGGCCCCTCATCATCTTGGTGGTCCTCTGATGTCTCCTCTCCAGCAGTTCCCTGTCCTTCCTGAACTGGGGAACCCACAACTGGACCCAGTGCTCCAGATGGGGCCTCCCCAGGGGAGAGCAGAGGGGCAGGATGACCTCCCTCCACCTGTTGGTCACATTCTTCTTGCTGCACCTCAGGATGCCCCTGGCCTTCTTGGCCACCAGGGCCCATTGCTGGCTCACGGGCATCCTGGTGTCCACCAGCACTCCCATGTCAGCAAAAAAGCTCTGTGTTTTCCTACCCTGTAAATCCACTTCCAGTACCACAGGTATTTAGAGCTGCTCTCACCGAGGTGTATTTCAGCTCAGAGAGCACAACCTGTTGCTGATGTGGGCTGTTGCGCATCTGCCTGGGGTACCCTCAGGCACCAGCATTTCCTAAAGGATTACTCGGGTATTTGTAATGCCCTGTGAGAAGATCCAGAACGCCACGCTTATCACGCCGCCACAACCCACAGCGTCCTTTGTCTTTCCTCTGCTGGTAGCCAATTTTAAACACCGCAGGGGGAAAATGCAACGCAGCCCCCACAGCCCTCCTCTCTGCACCAGCTTCCCCGTAAATAAATCCTCTCTCCCTAAATAACACGCCTGATTTTGTAATCACGTCTTCAAGGCAACAAATTAGGCTTTGTCGTGTGGCATGAGAATGGAAGGCCCTTATTTTTATCCCCACCACCCACTCTTTTCCCCCACGATGGTACCAATCAGTGGATTTTTTCCCCCAGTTCAAGGCTCCTGTTTCCCTGCCGCATCCACACCCCCTTCTCAGCAGCAGAGACAGCAAGCCAGGAACTGCTTTAGCTGCCACAGCCTTGGCAGCAAATTGGGTTGAAAGCTTAATTTGATTTCCATGTATTTATAAATGCAAAGTAATAAGAAAAGAAGAAAAAAACCCCACAACCCACCAGCCAAACAAATGGTGCTGTAAATATAAAGTGACACTGAGCCTCGAGAAGGAAGAGAGACCCATCAAATCGTTCCCCAATCAGCTGCTCGCCAAGACAGAGCTGGGATCTTCTCCAAGGCACATTATATTCCCCAATAGCCTTGCTGTTAAACGTACCCTTGGCAACCAAAAGGGCTTTCAACATGGTTTCTCAGAGCATGAGGAAGGGAAGCTGGGAGAAAGGCCTCCTTTGTGGGAGCCGGCAAATGCCACGGCTGGGTCCTGCTGGAGGAGAATACTGTTGCCAGCGCTCCCAGTAAGCGTCATTGATGCTTTTAGAGGAGCGGGGCGCTGGGATGCTGCTTCGTTCCCATTACAAGTCTAGACCAGGCTTTGAGCGCTGCACATGAGGTTGAACATGACAGGATCTGAGCAGGGACCTTCCCTTGCTGCCGGCTGCTGGCACGTTGCACACCATGGTGGGACAGCACTAAGCAAAAAGGAGGCAGCCGTGTCCCAGGAGGGATCCTGGCCAACAGTGACGCTTTTGCAATCTGCTCTGTGCTCCCAAGAAGCAGGACTCACAGCCCACCAGGCCCTGCTTCCCCACCAGGCGTGAGGTAGGAGGAGGAGAAAGCTCAAACGACTCACTGCTTGGAATTCAAAACAGCTCCCGTTTGAAGGACACAGATAAGCACCCACGAGCTCCCTCCGCTTTTCCATCTCTCCTTTCTCACATCTGGCCACAGGCAGGCTGGAATCCAGTCTACTGGGACAAACAGTTGCTGTTTCCCAGCGCATCAGCCATCCTCCTGCGATATGGAGACTGGCTACTGACTCCCTGGGACCCAAAGCAGCAGAGCTGAAGACAGACAGAAATCTGAGCAGCATTTAATCCACGTCTCTTCTGCCAGGTGAGTGAGAAGATGCTGCTGAAAAGCTGTCACAGCCCATGAGCTGTTGGTATCCAAAGCTCCAAATAACTACCAAGGTGCATTCCCTTCAGGTACTGTGCTTTGGTCCAAGGACTGGAAGAGTAACACTCATCAGAGGTGCCCTAACCAGAGCATGGCCAACTGGATGCATGGCAAAGGAGCCGAGTCCTGTTGTTACTCACCTCTGCTCCTGCACGATCCCACCCAGCCACAAGCCAGGCAGGAGGGTTTACTAACCCACAGCACAGTCAGCAGCAGGAGGGTGGTGAACATGACAACTTAAACCCACCACTGCTCTGCAGACAGCTGGGCACACCTAATGAGGGCCTAAAAGCCATTAAACAGGGTATGGGACTGGTCAGGAACAGACAGACAGCGACAAAGGATGGGCTGGGAAAGTAAATCTTCCATCTCAGAACTGTCTAGGTTGGTAGAGACCTTTTCCATCATCAAGTCCAACCATCAACACTGATAAAAACCACCAGTAACCCATGTCCCTCAGCATCACGTCTGCCCAGCTTCTAAACACCTCCAGGGACAGTGACTCCACCACTGCCCCGGGCAGCCTCTTCCAATACTTTGTAACCGTTTCAGTATAAACATTTTTCCTAATATCCAATCTAAATCTCTCCTGGTGCAGTTTGAGGCAACTCTCGTCCCCTTGTCTGTTCCCTGGGAGAAGAGATCGACCCCCCCTGGCTACACCCTCCTTTCAGGGAGTTGCAGAGAGCAAGAAGGCCTCCCCTCAGCCTCCTTTTCTCCAGGCTGAACAACCCCAGCTCTTTCAGGTGCTCCTCACAAGACTTGTACTCCAGACCCCTCACCATTTCTGTTGCCCTTCTCTGGACACGCTCCAGCACCTCAGTGTCTTTCTTGTCATAAGGGGCCCAAAATTCGACACAGTATTCAAGGTGGGACCTCACCAGTGCCCAGTCCAGGGGGATGATCACTTTCCCAGCCCTGTCGGACACAGTATTGCTGATACAGGCCAGGACGCTGATGGCCTACTTGGCCATCCAGGCACACTGCTGGCAACAACATTCAACCTGTTGTTGACCAACACTCTCAGGTCTTTTTCCACTGGGCAGCTCCAGCCACTCTGCCCCCAGCCTGGAGCGTTCATGGTGTTGTTGTGACCCAAGCGCAGGACCCGGCATGTGGCCTTGGTGAACTTCAAACCATTGACCTGGGCCCACCAATCCAACCTGTCCAGATCCTTCTGCAGGACCTTTCTACCCTCCAGCAGATCAGCACTCCCACCTAAGTTGGGACAGCCTGTTTTAGATGCCTGCCTGTAGCACAGATGCTAGCAAAGACTTCGTAGAGGGAGCCTGGGAACAGGGACCAACCTTGGCTGCGTAGTGCAGCGCCGTGAGTTGCAGGGCCATCGCTCTCTCATTGACATCAACGCCCAGCTCAGAGACGAGGAACCGGATGGCTTCATCCTGGGCAGTGACAGCTGCCCGGTGAAGAGGCTGAGCACCCAACGCGTCCACGGCTGAAGGACAAGCCTGCAATGGTGAAGGAAGGAAGGAGAAGGCAATGAATAGTTCAGCTAAACCTTCGAGGGCAATCATCAGCCTAAGCAGAATTGTGTCTGCCTACCATGGCGACAGCAATGAAGATGTGGGATCACAGAATCATCCAGGCCAGAAGGGACCTCCAAAGGTCATCTAGTCCAACCTCCCCGCAGTCGCAGGGACACCCCCAACTAGACCAGGTTGCCCAGGGCCTCATCCAGCCTCACCTTGAAGATCTCCAGGGAAGTGGCCTCAACCACCTCCCTGGGATATCACCAGTAGGACCGGTGCAGCTGGTAACACCATGATTTGCAGATCAGAGCCAGCTCTTTGCTGAGTTTAAATGATAAACAAAAGAAATGCCAAAACAAAAAAGAACCAAGCTTTTTCTCTCTTCAGCTGAGGAACAAGAAACAACCCATCTCCAACTTTTGTGCTGGTGGAGAAGAACTTGGACGCAGGTGGATGGAGGGAGATGGGTGGATAACCTCATGAGATCTTTCCCACGAGTCTCTGAACACGAACCGCAAAGAAGGGAAAATCAAGAAGAGTAAGGGAAGTAACACACAGTGCACTCATCTTAAGGGCTGTAATCCAACCTCCTGAAGTCTAGAGGGCTTGACTCATGATTTTAAAAACCTAGAAGGTAGCAACGCTGCCATTAGCGTTTCCAGCGCTGCTTCATGGCAGTAAGCCAGGGCACCACAACACGGAAATTAAATCAACTATTCCATCTCCGTTGCCTGAAACATGGAACTGAAAACATAAGTAAACTCCACAAATGTTTTATCCTGTAAGGGCCAGATGAGTGAAGACAAGCACATGAACGTCTCCTGAAGTCAACAACTATCTATGCACTCGAACACAACCTGGGCATCAACCCATCTCTGCTCATACAGATGAGTTAAGCCCAAAACCTGTGATCTTACAAAGCGTGGTGCCACCTTCCCTGGCCCACTCTGTGCCATCTCAGGGCTCAGCTGGCCAATTCAACCTGCCAGTGTGCCACAGATTCACTGGTTTTGCCATGCTACCTTTCTGCCAGGCCAGTGAGCTGCACCAGTTCGGCACAGTGTCCAAGGAACACCAGAGCTGGAGCAGGGAAGAAGCCAAGCGAGGGCAAAAAAGAGGTGAAAAGGGAGGCACAACCCCACCTCCATGAGAATATGGCATTAATTGGGCTGCAACCATCTCACATCAACTCAGTAGACAATAAATAATGCAGTGGTCTGGTTCTTACTACGCACAATTGGCTCTAATGACATCCCGGTTACGCCTTGTATGTTGGAGGAAATTGGAGATTACTGGGAGACAACACAGGAGCAGCAGCTGCCCCAGGAGGTGGTGGCCAGAGATGAGCTGCTGCAGAAGCAGCCAGAAGCCTTCCCTGTTATCCACGCTGAGCCCTGGCACTCCTGAGCACAGCTCTTGGCTTTGTGTATGTTAGAATCATGGAACGTTTTGGGCTGGAAGGGACCTTAAAGATCATCCAGTTCCAACCCCCTGCCCTGTACAGGGACACCTCCCACCACACCAGGTTGCTCCAAGCCCCATCCAGCCTGGCCTTGAGGACCTCCAGGGATGAGGCATCCACAGCTTCTCTGGGCAGCATCTTCCCTGTGAGCTGAGTCCTGCTGGTCCTACCCAGCAGTTTGCTCCTTTGCAATTTGGGAGCTTGTTTCTTTACAATTTGGTCACGGTGAAGGTGTGGGCTGCTTGTCCTGGTGATTCTAGGTCAGGTCCTGGAGGAGGGAGGTGAGATTTTTGACACCGACCTGATGTTTTTCCAGAAGCAGGCGGGCAATGTTGACATGCCCGTTCTGGATGGCATCCATAAAGGGAGTGACTCCACATTTGTCTCTGCTGTCAGGTTTGTACTGGCACCTGGGAGGGAAAACAAAAGCCAGGACAGAGTTGTTGACAGCTCTAAAATCCTTACTGTACCAGTTGCTTTGCATTGGTGGGACAGGAGACTATCAGCAGATGGGATCAGAAAGGGCACATACAAAGCCCTCTTGTAGACCATGCATAAACCTGTCCCGATGCTTTACGCCCTCCAGGTACAGTCTGCTGGGATTTTTGGTCAGAAATCTAGGGCACAGCTGCATGAAAGCCAGGGCTCTATATATCATTTAAATTTCTTTTCCTTGGCCCCCAAAGAGAGGATCTCTGGAAGGGGTAAGGTGTGCACAGACCTCGCAAGGGCAGAGGGGAAAAAACACATCCTCATGTAACAACGCCGCGTACAAAATCAAAGCCTACAGGTCTCGCTTGGGTTAAAGCTCCGTTGAANCAGGCAGAGGGGAAAAACCTCATATAAATGAAAAAAACCTCAAAAATATCCTCATGTAACAACACCCCGTACAAAATCAAAGCCCACAGGTCTCGCTTGGGTTAAAGCTCCGTTGAAACGAGAGAAGATTGAATTAAAATTGAAAGCCTGGCTCAAATCACAGGGTTACGTTTATGCTGGGCCAAGCGTGGACAGGAATTAACGAGGCTGGGGCGAGTCGTCTAACGGGAGCTGTGGCTATCAGCAGCTACAATGCTTGGGGAAAGCTGCTCCAGCTCTGGCAGCAGGCAGTGCTGGTTTGGAAGGTAACGGGGTCAGGATGACTGGGCACACGGCTGATTTAAAGCCATTTCACAGCCGTATCCCAGGAGCCACAGCCTTGAAAATAAAGTCCAGCCTGGAAGGGCTGCAGCCAGAACCGAGCTGTCAGAAAACCGTTTTGTTGTTATCCTAAGGGCTTGAGCACATCAGAGGCAACAGGAATGAATCAGCAGAGAAGAGCCGAGTTATATAAGCAGGGCTGATGTCATAGTGAAGTCAGAGCCCATCGGAGCCGTCCTTGCCTCAAAGGGCCCTTAACCAGCCGTGAAAAACCCGGAGGAAAGGGAGATGGCGTTGGGATGGCATGCAGGACAGCTGGGCTTCTCAAACGCCATAAACGCCCTTTGTGTTCCGGGCGGTGGATTGGGGAGGTGGGGGAGAGCGAGGAGGCAGAGGCAGTGCCGGGAAGAAGCTTTCTTACCGCTCCAGGAGCAGCTCCACAACGTCAAAACAGCCGTGCATTGCTGTGGGAGAGAGAGAAGCACGGGGTTAATTTATGTTTTCATGCCCCTGTGAAACATAATCAGGTTTCTGACCTTTTTGGCTTGCTCATGATGGGGAAAGGGGTTGCAAGAAGCTTTAAATTCAAAGCTTTTGATTTATTATTTTTTTGATTAAAATATTGTTTCCGGATCTCAAGCCTTCCCTTCCCCGATCCCACAGGAAAACACCAGATAACCCAGGGAAAAGGCATGTATATAGGCACTGTTTGCTTCTAACTGCAGAGTGTGTCCATGAGACCGTACATACAATTAAGCTGACACAAAGATCTTTTCTTGCAAGTGTATGCTAATCCCCTGAAGTGAAATCTGTGAGAAGCAAAACGAACACAAAGCAGGGAGCTGGTGAATAGCTGGATGGCATTTCCACCCCTCCTCAGCCACTCAAACTACCCATCACTCCCATCTCATCATCCTAATGAAGCATCGTCACCCAGACAGCATCTCAGAGGAGAAACAACAGTGGGGGAGGATTTGAACATTGTGCATTGAAATATTCTCTTCTTTTTTGTTGTTGTTTTTAACCACATTGTATCACAGCAATGTGCAGACAGCTTTAATCTTGGTTGGTTTTGTTGTTGGTTTTTTTTTTTCTTTTTTCCCCTGCAGGTCATTTTGCAAAACAAATGAAACAAATTAAAGAAAACAAAATAAAAAAGAAAAAAAATCAAACCAATCCCAGAGCTGTTACAGGCGATGGAAGAAGGGCCCCTGGCAAATGTGAGTTACCAGCATTAACCTTCAGAGGGGAAGCTGCACAATAGATGCTCTTTGAAAGCCCAACAAGGGGTTCCCATCCTCCCAGGCCTTGGCCATTTTCTCCTACTCCCGGCTTGTTTATCACCCTTTCACCTGAGCCAATGCAAATACAAGCAGAGCTGCACCATGAAAAAGATTTTCAAAACATTCAAAACGGAGGCTTTAAAAAACCCAAGCTCTGCGAAGAAAAAAAAAAAAAACCACCCCAAGC
>VZRU01008609.1:0-36306 GCA_013398155.1 Pedionomus torquatus
GGTGGGAGATCGCTGGAGGCTGGGCCGCCTTGGCTGCTCTCCCCCGCGCTGCATTCGGGGGTGTGAGGCTCACCCTGTAACCCCGGCTTAGCGTGGCAGTGGTGGGATGAACCCCCCCGGTTTGGGGCAAACCTCAGCTGTGGGGCGAACCTGGCCGTGGGGCAACCACAAGGTACTTGGACCAGCCAGCATCCCAGGGTGGGACAACCCGAGTGAGCCAGTGGCAGGGTTGGCGAGTGTATTTTTGGGGAAGCGAGGATGTTTTTGGGGAAGCACAGGTCTCACAGCTTTCTCTTGGTGGTACGCAGCCGTCCTGTATGAGGAAGATGTCAGGAATGTCACCTGCAATAAAAGCAGGGCTTCAAGCTCAGGCAGTGGTGCTTGCAAATAAAATAATGCACCTAAATATTGAGTTTTTGTAGTAGTTTGGGCTTGGTTTTCAAACTTCAGTAGTCTTGGTAAATATGGCAGAGGGCTCAGTTGCTTTTTGCTGGTTTGTGGCCACACCAAGTTTTATCTGACCTTCTGAAATCTTTAGACAAGTAGCCTTTATCAGACCATTTTTAAAACTTCGAATAGGCTAAGTATTTGCTTTGGGGTGTTAAAATGTCTCATGAGCCGGTCTGCTGATAGGAATTTTAGATGGTCTTGTTTAAGCGGGGGACGGAGGGTTTGCTACAAGAAAATTAATACCTGTGCCATCCCGTCTCTGCAATGCTCCCCTGCAACCCAAAACTAACGTGAAGGGGAAAATACCTCATCCTGAAGTCGCTCAGAGTTATACTACTTCTTGTGTGTGTAGACATGGCTGATAATGAAAGTGACAATAATGTGTCTATTTTTAGCCTTCGCTATTCCTTTGAGATGTTTTTGCCTCCTTGCTTTTTTTTCCCCTCAAAAAAATGTGATATTTTTAGAGATATTTTTTTTCCAAAAGCATTATCTCTAACAACAATATCTTACCTGTGACACAAGCCAAGGAATTCCTAGAAGCTGTACCCCAGTTTGGAGGGCCAGAAGGCTCTGACGAAGGTGGAATATGGCTTTTACAAACACAGCACTACCAGTGATTTTACTTTCTGAGTTCTCCCGATCAAAATAGGAAGAGGTGATGAAATCTGTACTGCCAAACATCACTTCTCTGAAACACAGCCTGCTGTAGGTATGGCCACGTGCTGGGGATACCTCACGAAAAGATAAAGGCAAGCTTTACATTTAAGGTTTACTTAGCGCTGTGTGCCAGTGCCGCAGCTTGACCTGACTTCCTGTACGTAGCCCTTCTTTCCACAGCCCTGCTCTTTGCATGGCTTTATTTATTATTGAACGTGAGCAAGTTTGGAAGCACTGAAGCACTTGCCTGTGGCTTTCTTCTCCCCCATGGAGGGTAGTTGGAGTTTATTTACAGCTTGGTTTTGTAGTTTTGCTCCAGAGCTGATTGGCAGCACACACTTTTGACATCGTGCTGCTCCATGCTCTGGAGTAACGATACACATCACCATACACGTGACCCGCAGTATCGTGTCGATTCACCCCAACAAAACTTATGTTTGAGTGTCAACTTGGGTGTTAAATCTCCTTGCCCGCTGTCTTCAGAGATGATTGAAGATGACAAAAGCCCCTTTACAGTTTGACTGAACAGTGGGAATTTTGCAGTGCTTTGCTGTCTGCTAAACAAATCCTGTTAAACACTTTCAATTTTGTTCTTTTCTTACTATTAAAAGCGAGGGCGGTCTACTCCGAGTGCTGAAGTACAGCAGTATTTAATTTATTCTGTTTCATCTTTTCTTCCTACAGGGGCTCTTTCTAATTTAGTTTGTGTATTTAATTGAAGGATAAAGTACAATGTAAATGGCTGACAGGTATTGCCATGTTCCTGAGCTAAGTTTAGATTTCTTCTGTCCTCGGAAGCCAAGATCCTAATGTGTCAGCAGCACAGGAGTAAGACTACCCATCATCAGACTGTTAGAAAAACTTAGTTTGGCAGCAGCACAAAACCCACAAAACTTTACAGATTCATTTTAGTCACTGTTGAGTTTCCCACCAGGTCTATATGGCAAGCTTCTGCTGGCACAGCTCTGTCTGCAAGCGCTGTGACGAAGTGTGACCCGTGACTGACATAGCTGTGCCAGCAGAAGTCCCAGCTGTAGAAGCAGTTATCTGCAAAAGTGCACTTTTACTGATATAGCTTGTTTTCGTTTCTAAAGGGTGTTTTTGCCTCTCCTGGTAGCAGTGCTGCTACCAGGAAAGCACCATACTCCCAGGGATGTAGTGTTATCAGACATTTATTTGCCTGGCTCGGAAGGGACGACTGGTCAGGGCCTATTCTCTGTGTGTGGCTCTCCTCTTCCCATCCACGGTCCTTAGGAGCTTGGCCGCTTTTGCAGTGGGAATTCTGTCCTGAAAGTAAGTGATGTTTTGGCTGCCACTTGTTTTCTTTCCATTCAGAGGTGTTTATAAAACTTCAGTTTTGTGCGATAAGCTGGGATTATTTTTTTTCCACTTGGACTGTGGTTGTTTTTCATTAACAATATTGTTTTTGCAGAGAGCGAGACAGGCTTTTGATCAAGTTTGTCAAGCATGCTAATATTTAGCTTTTCACACCAGTCTTACAAGAAATAAGTCAGAAAGTGATCCCAAGATATGTGTGGACTCTGGTAGTAAAATGAGTTGGCACCACTGGAGAAAAATTAATTAATTTCCATACTGGTGTAAGTCTGTACTTAATTTAAATCTAAAACACTGAGAAGAAAAACTTACATTAAGATAGATCACAGGAGCAGCTGTCTTTTTTTTTCAGAGTCAAATGTGCACAAACGAGGAGGTGCATTTATTTTTTCTTATTAAAACCTTTCTGAGGCCATTCCGTTTTTAACTGGTGAAATTGTGTGTCAGTAACATGCATGATTTTTGAGCAAATTTTCTTTAACTGGAAAAAAACCCAAGCAAACTGCTTAGATCAGCTTTAATCTGTTGGACACTTTTGGGTTACTTGGGTTTAAAAGGGGGAAGATAAATACAAATAAATGGCTTGCTTACTATTTATTGGAATAGCTTTTGGGATGCCAAAAGGGCACTGGAGACATTGGATGCAGCCTGATTTGCAGAATAGTAACAGTGGAGCTTAGTTGTTTGGGAGCATAAGATGGCATTTGAGACAACTTAAGAAAAATAAGTTAAAATATGTCTTAGGCATATTTAGTTTCAGGAGGATTTGCTGTGGATTTACTGCTTTAGAGCATTAAATGCTAAGCCTCTTGTAATATTTTTTTTTCCCAAGTTCTGTGGTTCTCTTGATGATAGCCTGTTGTAATTAAGGCTTGGGTGCTCGTTACTTGCTTTCTTCAGTTTAACAGAGCATTTCTCCTCTCTCAAGCAGATTTGCTGGCACTGTAAAGATACAGATAGCTCTCCTGCATTTTTCTACATCCCCTGTGCATTACTGGTGGCTCAGGCTGGGGGAACAATCTGCCTTTAATGCTGCACTTACCTGGCTGAGGGCACCCAGCTGTCAGGTCTTCTGTTACTCTGGAAAGCTGTGTAGAAACTGTCTAAATGCAAGAGCTGTGCCTTCTCCTCCATTTACCAGGTTATCTGTTAATGTAAGTGTCAAAACAGGCAGCAAACTGTTGCGATGGTGCAATTGTCCCAGCTGAGCTGATTGAACTGTACTGGTGCTGGAAGGGGAAGCACTGCTTTGCTCCCAGCCCTGCCGCTGGTTGGGTCCTGTGCTGAGCCAGTTTCACTCGCTAACCTGACAGTAAGTAAATTAACAAAACTGGAGATGGGGGCTGCAAAACCTTCATGTTTTCTAAAAGTGTCGATTCTTAGATTGGCAGTGACAGTACCTTCTAACTTCACCTTTTATAAATTCTTTGGGTTTTAGTGATTTTTCTGTACTGCTTCTCCACCTCAGCTGTAAAGATAAAAGCAAAGACTTTCTTAAAGATATTTCTTTATCGGTCTCTTTAGCTGGTGACAACATTTCTGGAATTCTCTTGCTCTTCTTCTCCATCTTAAAAGACTTGTGCATCTCAAGGTCTGTGTCAGCAGACTTCACATGTACCTCCTGTCACAAGACACCTTCCCCGCTGCCAACCCTTACACCCCCAAAAAAAAAAGATCAAAGAAGGGACAAAGCAAAAACCCTGAAGTATTCTGAAGGAGATGGGAGAAAGACTCTACATGTACAGGATTTACTGGTCCCATTTGTGACTCTTTGCAGAATGCCTTGCATTAGATCTCAAAGAGCAAGGTGCAGAGAGGGCCATGTAAGGCCTTTGGCTAAACAGGCTGAGTGGCTTTGCTTGAAGCTTGGTAGATTCACAGAAGGGCTATGTGACAGACACCTGTAACGGCAATGAAACAGACATGACTTGGTTTCTGTTATTTGGGAGAAAACTCTTCTCTTAGAGTTCTAAACACAAAAAAAAATATCCACCAAAAAACCACACCCCAAACTGAAATTCCTCTGAATGAAAAAGAGCAGCACTGGAAGGAAACCTCTCCAGATAAGTTGCTCTAGAATCCTGTTTATAACAACTTTTGCAGACACTTGCATATTTCCCTATGGAGGATCAAGAAGTAACTTCATGGTGTTCAGACACTACCCAGAAAGCTTTCTCTCCAGGGCTGGAGAGATGGTCATTGAACATATGATTAAAGGTAGGCAGAAGTGCCTTACAGAGGGAAAAAATGCTTTATATGATGTTCTACAAGAAACAGATTCTGTACATTTCAAGAGGAGATGTTAAACTAGCACTGATAATAATGCTCAAAGACAAAGAAACAACTACAAACAATTTTAGCTACAACTCACATGCAGTCAGTGAACACAGAAATTTTTGAAGTTATGCAAAATCAGCACCTAGAGCGAAGGAACAGAACCCTGTTTAGCTGTTGCATGTCCTGCACTCAAGTAATTTAACTTAAGCTTGTAACCTGCATGTGTACACAAGGAACAGATAAGGCTGTGTGTGTTCACCCTTACTTTGGCATTTCCTGATGTAAATGATTAATGGCATTTTATGATTGCATGGCATTATAGCTGTTTATGCTTAGCATTTAGCTAAATGGTTTATTGTCTCTCTCATTCTGCTTGCCTGCAAAGGAGCTCTATATTTTCTCTAAGAAAGGTCTACAAAATGAGATTAAAATGGCTGTAGGTCTCTATCTGCATATTTCCTAGGATATGATACCTGTAGTATAGGTGTAAGTTTTAAATAAAGTTAACACTGTCCATGCATTGCCTGCAGGCAGATTTCACAAGTTTATAACACACAAAGGTGCTCAGACCATCGACACTAGCAGAGAAATGAAATACTTTCCCCTTTCAGAACTTCCACTGAGCACAAAAGCGAGAGTAGGGCCACAGGAGAGAGGAAGAGGAGGGGGTTTTGCGCATTGCCTCGCTTCCAAAACAAGTTGAGGCGTGCTTGTGGCACTGATGATTAAAAGTGGGTGTCAAAGATAGTGATCTCAGAATTAAAAAAGCATCACGGCTGTCTGCCTCCAGTTCAAGTAGCTCCATGGGAGCTCTTGTACTATTTGTCCCACCGAAATGTCCACCCTGCCAATGACAACACTCAGCCTAGGAATAAAGATGACAACCCTCAGGAGGGGTCATGTAGTTACGGAGTCCATCAGGTGATGGATCTTCATAAAGGTTTTTGGTTTTGGGGTTCCCCCCACACCCTGCCACTTGCACCTTGAGGACTGGTAAATCTTCGACTTTTTACTGACACAAATGGAAAAATCCTTCAGAGCACCTTGCCATCATCCCTGCTGATGTGTATCAGGATTATTCGTTACCCTATAGCAAGCAGAAAGGCAAACCTATTGTGCCCTTGGCTAGGAGCAGCAGGAATTTTTATGGCTGGGGAGCTACTGGAGGCAGCTCTCCTCAGAAGAGCCCGAGGGCCTCAGTCTTTCCCAAGGAATGCACCCACCTGCAATCTCCAGAGGCCTCTCTTGGAAACTGGAAGGCAAACCAGAGCTCCCAACTAAGGACCCTTTATCCTGACCACCAGTCCTTACACACCTACTGCTGCAAGCCGAGAGCTCCCCAGTCCCCTGCTTACAACCACCTGAAACTAAAAACCCAATTAAACTCTCCTAAATGCTCTTAAAGGCAAAAAAGTTCTTATGGGCTGAGGCAGCTCTGCAGGCTGCGGAAGAGAGAGGAATGTTTAGCCTTGTGTTGCTACGAAGGAGGTTTTGTTGTCTGCTTTTGGATCAGGCAGGGAGAAGGAAGGTCTTCTCAGGAAAAGTGAGGGGAAAAAGGGATTGCCTTCTGCTTGGCAATACACATGGCCACAGCTCACAGCTACAGGTAGAAAGGGTACATAGCCTTCATCTTACAGGGTCCCAGTATTGAAAAGGGAGCTTTTGCCACATAAAAGAACAGCTGCAAATTGTTAGAGGTTTTTTTTAAGACATTTTGACAGCTCCCAAAATCTGCTTTACTGACAGACCATTTTGAAACAGAGGGGTTTATGGGCTGCTAAGCAAAGTTTTGTGAGTGCTATCATGTATGCCTTTTGGGTAGATTTGAAACCCAGAAAGCCTCTTTTGTTTTCATTTGTTTGAGTGTCCACTGCCAGCTGAAACAACCTTTTTAAGCGAATTTATTCTCTGGGTGAGGGACCTGAACCTCACATGGGAAGCAGTAGCACAAAGCAACCTTCTCTTCTTTTTGTCCTCTTTGCTTTGGTGTCAGGATCTGTCCAACATATTTTTTTAGTTCATCAGATTTCACAAGTACAAAGATAACTACAAAAAACATCCGCTTTTGGTCAAGCTGTTAATAGTAGTCAGGATTTGTAGATTGTGCTCAAGTTGGCTGTTTACCCTTTAGGGCAGCTGAATGAATCGATTGGGTCATTTTCCCCTTGCTTTTCAGGAATGCTTCCATCTGACTGAACATCTTTGTGCCTTCTAATCACAAATTAGTTTTGTTTTTTTTTCTTCCTAAGAAATCAATCTAAAGGCTCTCTTGGAAGGTTCTTGCTTGGCTTTAAGTATATATATAGAGAAGCGCATTGTAGAAGACTTCCTTCTGCAGAGTTTTAGCTGGTTTTTTTTCTACAGATACTTGCCAGAAAATTGAGAAAGGGAGAAAGCAGAGCAGATACTTTGTGTGCTTTGCTAGATATTACTATCCTGTGTTTTGTAAACAGTGGAGTGGAAAGGTCCCAAAGGTCTTTAACTTTTCAGCTCTGTGGTCTGCAGCTGTTCCTGGTTCTGGTGCTTAACACTAAGATTTTGTGGCCTAAAAAGGCATTGGAGAGCTTCTCGATGGAAAGGTCCGACTTAAGCGCTCTGGATACATTTGACTCTTCCATGTAAGCTAGGGAGTTTGCTCTTGGGAGTGGAGGTGAACGTATACCTGAGACTTGCTCGCCATACATACTTGTGTGAAGTCAATAAGCTTCGCAATGGCACGAGTTGTGCATATCTCCCTCAAATAAATGTCTTTTATCTTGAGTCAGCCTTCACACATTTGGTCTCCTTGTTGCTTCAGGCTGAGAGTCGGAATAAAATGAAAACAGTCAGAAGAAAGTGTAGAGTTGTCACCCCATCGTCTGCAGGGAGAAATGCGTATAGGAACCGCTGTCAGCACTGTGAAACCGCCAGCGTTTCCTGGCTTTTCAGACAGGGTTGGTTCGCTCACTTCTTGTCAGAGCACGTAGCAGTATGCGCTGCTCAGCCCTTGCACACAGGACACAGGCTGCAGCTGCAAGAGAGCTTCTGGTTGATACAAATAGGAAGCTTAAAACTGGTTTGCAAGGGACATGAAAGCAGAACAGCTGTCAGAAACCGTCCTCTCCAGGTAAAAGAAAATGCTCTTCTTTGCATTTTCTTAGACTCGTGGAATGTGCAGCTCCTGGCAGAAAAAGGCCAACAGGGGCAGTGCTGAATGTAGTTCCAGAAAACTGGTTACTGCTTCCTCTGTATCTTAAAATTCAATTTATATTTATTCTGCTACGTGAATTTATGACTGGCACTGAAAGTGGGAGAGAGCTAGCACAGGATGAATTACCCACCCGGCAGAAATTTCCACTTGTGAACGCCTTTCCTCTAATCCCTTTTTGTTTTGGAATGTTAAGAAAGCAAAAGGAAAACAGGGCCAGACAACTTCTCACATACCAGAATACAGTTACAAGTGCCAGGAAGAGTCAGGTTCAGATTGTCAGATGGCCCTTGGCTCACATATTTTTCTCCAGCCAAATTACATCTTATCATGAAGAGTAGTTTAGTCTCTAGGCACATTTTTGTACCCATGCAACGATCCTCTTCCCTTCTCCTTAGTTTGGAGTAAAAGACCGTGAAAGAGTGGAGTTCATCAGATAAATTAGGAATATTTTGAGTGGATGAGAGAAGCACATATGTTGTTTGAGACCTGTCAGTAGAACAGGAGGTTTGAGGTTTTTTTTACAGTACAAAGATCTCTATGAAATGTCTCAGATTTCAACGTTTTATAGCCTTTGTGCTGACTTATGTAGTGAAGTCTGAGTGAGACTTTGACTTTAAGATATTAAATTCATTCTTTTACATGTTTTTTGGTGTATGGTTTGATTTGAAGACTGCACAGTGACTAGCCCTGTGATGAGCTGCAAGATGCTTTTCTGCCTGCTCTGGTAACCCCTAGGTACTGCCAAACAAAGCTCCCCATGCATGTAAAGGTGGTACTGTTCAATTTTAAATTGATGGTCGTTTATTTCATGGCAGCTGCAGGTGTGGACAAAATAACCCTGACGTGTATGTGGGGAGATGAGTATAACTCAGAGGTATTTTCTGCTTGGAAAATTATGTGTTTAAAACCTCACATTGTCAACAATGCTACAGCATTCCTGAATCCGTACCTCCCCTTTCCGCATACTCACTGTGCTCTTGCTTTAGGCTCTGTTTCTGTAAACCAGCGATGCGTGTGCAATCCGGCAGTGAGTGATACTTGGTAGGATCAGAGGTTCAGACTGTATTCCTCTTCTTTAACTTCCTTTCAGAGATCATTATCTTCTTTGCAGGTGTTTATAGTACTTAGTGTCGTGAGTATTTGGAATTCCTGGCACCTCAGTCCCTCAAAAGCAAGTGTTAGTGCCACAGGTCTTCTGATGGTGCCCAATGGCTTACATAATTACAAATCCACAGCAAAGAACCACGACCAAAACTCAGCATGATGGAGAGGAAGCCTTTGCAAAAACAAACATTAGGGAACTCTGGAATTAACTTCTCACATGCTAGCATATTAAGAAATAACAGGAAACTCACCAGTTTGGAAAACTTCAGCAAAAATTGCCAAAGGTATTCCTTTTTTAGGTAATAAACACACTTCAGATGAAATGCCTTCAAGTGCCTGAACAGAGGAACCCATCCAAGTTCAAACTACCTTCTGGCAAAGGAATGGCTGCAATTCATGTTGGTTCTTGGCCACGTCCCCTGACAGCTAACATAGACCTCAGGGTTTGTTCCTGTATGGCCTACTTCCC
Source organism: Pedionomus torquatus (assembly GCA_013398155.1). Taxonomy (NCBI): domain Eukaryota; kingdom Metazoa; phylum Chordata; class Aves; order Charadriiformes; family Pedionomidae; genus Pedionomus; species Pedionomus torquatus. The sequence goes on from VZRU01008609.1 coordinate 9,486, forward strand.
TCTAATAAACTAAACATCAGTGATGTTGGGCATCAGTATGGGCATCAGATGGTGGGCAACAGAATTAGCCTTCTGTTGGTTTAGAGAGCAGGATACCTCCTGCACTGGGTAGCATCTTGACCCACTGGGGATCACAGTTCTCATGTGTCTCGTTGCAGTCAGATTTCATAGATGCTTGTAGTTTAACCTCCAGATATCCACATCTTACTGTTCTGTTAGAGGTTAATTTACTGGTCCCCATAGAGATTGTCTTGGGCTATTGTTGCTCTAATTTCTCATTTTCCACCTTGCTGGAATGTAGCTGGAAGAGCATATGTTACTTGTCAACATTGATTTTAAAACTAAGTCTGGTATTTGGAAGTTTAAGTATGGTGTAAATGCACATGGGAAAGATTTGAATAATCAGATACAGAAGCAGCTGAACTAACTATCATTTAATAGCCAAATAATATGCATTTCTTAGGCTATCAGGCAAGTTTTTTACTTCTTTGATTAAAGAAGTACATTTAAATATGCCCTAGCAAGAAAGGGGGTTATGTCTATCAGCTGCTTTGTTTTAAAGAGATCCCTATTCTTTCTGCACCTCTTCTGAGCACACCAGCCCAGCTACTTTGAGCACTAATGCAGCATCCTGTGGCCTGTAATATGAAAAGACTAATTTATTGTGCCAACAGTTGCAAAACAGTTTCCACTATTGGAATGTGCTTTTTCCTTTGCCTTCCTCCCCCCCCACCTCCCCTTCTTGTAAAATCTTGAACTTCAACTCATCCCAATCTACCTGTAGCTGAACAGAAGTGGCCTTGTAACTTTAAAGCTGTCAGAAAAAAAGTTTTGTGGTGGCAGATTTCCCTGCTGTTAATTATTGCTGCAAAGAACAGATTGTGAGTGATAAACTGGCCGTTATCTTTCAATCATATAGGGAGAGTAGCTGAAGTGCTGCTGGCTTTGCTTATTTGTTAAACTGTTGGCAGCTTACTACTTCAAGGGAAAGATAATGTCGTAGCAGCAGAAATAATCTCATTTGTTCTTTTCTCCTAGCACAAACTTTTCTTTGAAGGATGAAAGGTTATTGATGATTCAAATTGTATTTTGAAGAAAGGAAGAAATATTCATCAAGAACACCACTTCCAACTTGCTGCAGTGGTGTGCGTGAATTAACAATTCTGGTGTAGTTTTGCTCAATAAACAGGTCGATAGCTGACTTCTCTCCAATTATTGATCCTGAGGAGTTGAATGAGATAAGGTGTTGGCTCAGGGCAACCTGAACAGGGTCTTTATCATTTCTAAGCAAGTGACTGAATGAGCTGAGGTGTCGGATTAGGCTTGTCAATATAATAGCTTTTTCCCTAGAGACTTGGAGGAAGGGATGCTCACACACCATGGCACTTTAAGCTTACTCAGTTCTTGGTGTTGAGAGTTTTCTGTCTCCTCGGTCCTATCACTGTCAAACCAGTATTAGGAAAACCTCCTGCTTAAGTTGCAGCCATGCACAACTGCTTTCCTTCTGTGCCCACAGCCCAGGACAGCATTTTGTCTTGATGCTTGTCACTGACCCAGCACTGGCTGCTTCCTTCCCCAGACTCCTGGTGACTTCAGTTCTTAATCCTTTAAGCCACTCTGTCCTGTATCTCATTAAAAGACCAGTGCTCTCCAGGGGATGGGGCAGCATTGCAAATGGGCCATTTCTCTGAACTAGTGTGGGATACTCGTGTAAATAAATGTACTATTTAAATCATCCCTCTGAGGGCTTCTGATTAGGTTTATTTACAGGCTGCCTGTTGAAACTCTTCTTGCCCTATAATAGACCTCTTGTATGCATTTCTGTTAATCAGAGCTTTGGTTTTGACAAGCTTTCCAACCCGTGTTTGCATGTAAACTAGTCCCTAAGAGCTCCTTTGAAAGCTGTAAGTACAAAAGGCATCTGCAGACAAAGGCAGGTATTACTCTATGACTTGATTCAGAACTCAAGAGTTATGTACTTAATGCAAGGTAACAGACTATTTAAAACAGAGCAAAAACTGTTCTTTTTTAATAAGGACTGAAAAGTTAACTAACTACAGAAATTAAAAAAAGCTGCTTAATGCTACGGTAAATATGCAGTAGCAGTAAATAGTTCAGCTGTTCTTGTAAGTGGGGGTGTGACACTGAGGAAAAGGAAGGGAGGAAACCTGGATATTCTTGTTACCTGTGATTTAAGAAAAGACTCTATACTTCATTTAGAGGAGATGAGGGAATGGGGGAAATAACTAGTGGGTGTATGTCAGTAGGACAATTAGCATTTCCATCAAATGAGTGCCAGTTGGCTCTAGAATCAATCGAACACAGTTCGTTCCCTCCCTTCCCACTCCTCCCCTTGCCTTTTGCTGCCTTTATTTTTCCTCCAGGGTTTGCTTCTGTGACTCTGTGTTTCGCTGGGCTTTTATGGTCTTTGTTGAAGCGATAACACAAAACCCCCTGGGATCCCACCACAAATGGATTTACTGTCAGCTGCAGGTCCTTGATTGCCTCTTGCCTTTCACTATTTCCACCCCAAACTTGAATTTTCCTGTACTCAGGCTTGTGCCCAGACAGGGCAAGGTGGTGAGAAGCTTTGCTGGATGTGGTTGCCAAATATCACTGCAGCCAGTCATATGTTTTGTTTTGCTTGCTTTACATTGGCTCAACAGCACATCAGCAGTGCTGCTTGAGCTGAGGCAGTACCCTAACCAGTATCAAGCATAGGCAATTCCCTACTGGAAAGGAAGAAAGCTGTGTAGTTATGGTAACAGTGGCTGTGTTTTCAGTCCCTGAAAACAGTCCCTTTGTATGACAGCCTCCAGCAGATCCCCATGAACTTTTGCATCCCTCACACAAAGAACTTGCTAACGAGCAAAGAGAGTACTGCCTTGTGAAACTGAACATGCAAAACCTAAACAGCCTCCTTTTGCTGAGTCGAATCTAAGTACCACATGGAATAAAAACTAGAGGAAGGTTTGGACAAATGCCATCGTATTGTTGCTGTGCTTGTTGTTGACATGTCCTTTTCACCACTCGTCTGGGTTCGCTAGCTGGAGTGGGCGAGTACAAGTCCAAAATCCTGCATGCAGGTTCTCACAGGGTTGTCACCACTCTGGTGAGAACTGCAACACTTTCCAAATTGGCAGCCAAGTTTATCAAGCAGTGGTGCTCTCCTCCCAACCCTGAAATTACTCCATTAAGATACATCCTGCCTGTACAACCTTGTTCCAAACCCAATGGATGGCTGTGAGTTTAGCTTCACTATGACAAAGACAAAATTTCCAGACAGGAGTAGTACCTTCGTAAGAGTCTGTTCCCTTCTGCTTCTCAGCATAAACATGCCTCCTGACCAGTTACAGTTTGGAGGAGCACCTTTTCATGCTCTCAGCATCAGTACAGAGATCCCACCGCTTTGGTCTTTCCATTTCTGCTTATTTTGCATGTCAGCTGCAATATAAAGCTATAGTCTTTGAAGGAGATCTGCCTTGTGATAGGCACAAGGAAGCACTGAAGCTTATTTTGTTGAAATATTTTCTACCTCAAATATTTATCTTAATCATGTAGCAGAGGTGGCAGTTTTGTTAAAACATCCAGCTTCCAATAGGTGTGAAGACTCCCTTAAAAGTTTCAAGGTAAAGAATTTAAGTACTGAACCTAAGAGTAACAAGGTATCTTACTAAAGCAAGTTCTGTTTTACGTGCATGACTGACGCAGTTCAAGAAAGCCCCCCGTTACCTTACTGTATTTGAAAATGCATTAGGAGATGAGTACAAACTGATGTAGTTTGCTAACCACATTACAGAAGTAAGGTCCTGTCTTTTTCCCACTTGGAGCCCAGATTATTTAAAAAAAAAAGTGATCTGGGCTGAGGCCTTATCTACAGGTTACTATGGAGGCAGACTGGAAAGGTGATAGAAATAAGTTGCCTATAATGCTCTAGACTTCCACAGTTCTCCTATGTGGCTTTGGACTCTTTCTCCTAAAGAAGAGCTGGCTAATGAATAAAGATAAATAGTTCTACTGAGTTCATGTAGAAGAGCCCTCCGTGCAGCAGAGTCAGTGTGCCTTCTTGTGAGAAACGATTTTCTTGGATGGATGATATGAAATTATATACAGAATTATAAAACAAAGTTTCTGTTTACTTGTGGACTTCATTTGTTGCTAGCTCCATGGTGCTATGCTTGATATTTTAGTTGTTATTCCTTAGATTTAATATTCACTTCAAATTTAGTCTTTTGCCTTGGAGTTTATTTCCACTGACTGTTTATTTTCCATCCTCCTGTTGGTAGGATACTTCACTTGTGTCCAAGCTGACTATTTATGTATATTGGTTATACTTTCTTCAAAGGTTGAAATCTCAGTATTGGGAAATGACAGTAACAAAATGCTAATTTTCCTCTTTTTAATAAAAAAGATGAGGCATTTTCATTTTTTTTTCACTGATACTCTCTATTCCTAGTCAGGTTATTTGGAATGAGAAACTGAAAAGAAATAGTACCCTTGTTGGCAGACTCACGGTGCTGATTCAACTCTTGGTAGAGACAATGTATGCAGAAGTATTTGGACATGTTCCTGCAGGAACACTATGAGGACAATTGAGATCTAAACAAAAGACTATCAAAAATCCCCATGCATATTTTCTTGCTAGTATTTATACAGTAGGTATTATATATACACACTGATATTCTAAGTAGTTTATCTTAAGCTAGCACATATATACGTATCCAAGTATTAGCAGTTTTAAGTGCCCTTAACATACCCTTAAAAAAGAAATTTTTTTAAAAAATCACGTTTTCCTTGATCTTTGCACACCACCCACCCCCAGTACTCCAAGTCAGGTTTTTGTTTGTGGTTATTGGCTGTACTACTTTGGGAGGCCAAACTTGGGAGACTTTTGTCATACACTCATAAAACCAGAGCATGCTTATTACAGGCAAGTGGCTTTCCTCTCCTCCCTTTGCAACCTTTTAGTGCTGTTTACAAAATAAATAAAAGTGGCTGTTTTATGGCTTGTGGCCCAGCTTTTCACGTTAAATAACATGTGCCTGTGTGTATGCACACGTACACACACACTCTGTCCTCCTCAGCCAGCAGGATTTTTAATTTCTGGGAGGGCTCACCATATGGAAGTGGATGGACAGTAAGCTGTTACTGTGCAGAGGATGGAGGAGTGATTCAGGGCCGTCTGCTGGATAGTTTTCAAAGTGCTTTGGCAGTTTGACTCATCTATATACAGAGACTGAGGAAAAAAAAGCACAAAGAATGTCACTCTGCTGGAGGCGAGGATTTTGAGTTGTGCCAACACATCCATGAACATAGGGCTGAAGCAAGATGAAGTTGCAGCTCTTTTGTATTTGTTTCCTCATTAGAAGCAGACCTTATGCACTGAGGTATGAAAGAACCTAAACAGAACAACCCATTATAGTCACTGTAATTTAAGAAATGCATCTTCTAACCTCTCTGAGGGACTGGTCATTATTTTGCAGTAGCACATAGCTCCAAGGGACTTTGACCTTTCTGGCTTCCAAGTCCTCCTGCAACATAGATGCCAAATAATCCGGACAGCTTTGAGCAGGCTTTGTCTTTCCTCTGAACATACATTAATCCTACTGCTTGATGAATGATGTTTGCTTTTGGAAGAAGAGATCTGACTTTATTAAAAATTATAGTGATACAGTTCATCTCTCACAGCAACCCTGAGATAGTAACTTTGGTGTACTTGGATGTGCCATGTAACAGAAGAGATTTTTTTATGTTCACAGCTGCTGTTGATTTCCCCCACCCATACAAAAAAAAAAAAAAAAAAACAAGCCAATGCAAGTTAAGAATTTCCTTAATCCCTAGCATCGTGTCCTTTTTTCCCTCTTGTGCTGGTACAGTCCATAGGGCTGCCTTCAGCTTCTCCCTAATAAAAATCAGTTTATGTTTCATACTACTAATTATATCCTCCCTATTTCATATTCTCCACACCTGTATAACTTGAAAAAATCTTAGATAGTTAAGTACAGAAGAGTAGTGCTCTTTTCAGTTATTACCTGGCTTCCTGAATCTCCAAGTGTGCAGAAGCTCCTGTTCGCTGCCAAAAAAAAAAAATCTTCAGAGTAAAAAAGTCTTCAGAGTAAAAGCCTGTAACAGAGCCTGATAACTCAAAACTTCCTGCTTCACCACTTCTCACTCCTTCAGTGCTGTTACATTGTCTCTTTTTTGGGGCTTTAATTGACAGTCTGTGTGCCCCATATGCAAAAGCCGGCAAATGCAACAGCATATAAAGACAAGAGTAGAGGAAGAAGCAGGTAAGAAAAAAAAGAAAAAGCAGCCACAAACCTACTACTTGCAACACTTCCAAGCCAAGGAACCTCCCCCTAACCCTTTTTATATGCACCCAGGTGAGAGCTGCTTAAGTTCACCTGGGACCACACTAGGGTTTCAGATGAGTGACCTTGCTCTGCCAGTCATCTCCAGGCTTTTGAGGACGGACTTGTAGTCGAAGAGTTTGTGCATGAGCATGACGTTGTTAGGAACCCCGAGATTTTGAAGTTTGTTCAGAGCTTAAATATTGTTCTTACTAATGCACTGATATTCTCATATTCAGGTTTTATTTAATTTACACAATTTCAGGGTTGTGCAATTTAAGTTTATGGGGTTAGTCTTGTAATGGAGAGCAAGTTTTGGCTGCTTCAAAAGCTTTCCAAGGGAATTCTGTAAACGAAAAGGCAGCAAAAATATATTTTAGTCCCATTTGAAAAGCATAGAAACTGAGTGCGCATATTCTGCTCATGTCACACCTGTGTTAGCTGAATTCTAGCAAAAGCCTTGCTTAAACCCACAGGATGCAATTCTGCAACAGCTCAAGCTGCCCTAAATCAGTGCTACTTCAGTTCCCACATCCCTGACTGGATCATCCTGCTTTGTTCCTTGCAACAGCACTAATACGCATCCAGTTTTGGGGTTAACTGGTTCAGGGAACTTGGTGTAGCTCCCGAAAGACTGAGCAAAAATAGGTTGGGATTTTTGTATACTGGTTTAGTTCCAGGACAAGCAGAGGAGGAGATGGGAATGATAGGAGTTGGGAACCCAGGCAGAATTCATTTTTGCGTCAAAAAATACATGTGGTGGCTTTCAAGTCTTGCTCAATGTTGTTATGCAGATTTTTTTTTAAAGTGCATTTGATTTAGGTTTGTTTTCCCTTTTCTGTAACTGTGGAAATTACGCTGATGCTAGTTTGACTCATGACTATTTCAAAATAACATTAAAGTGACTAATATCTGAAAAATGTGTGTGTTGTTTGACTCGCGGTTCAGGGCTCATTTCATTGTAGGGCCTCTGACTGCCGCAAATTGCTTTAAATTGGCAGAGCACTTCTCATAACGAGCAATACTTCAACATAATTTAATTGGGTTCCCTGCCAAGGAGGAAACTGTAATCCCAAAGATTTTTGATGGTGTCACCCAGGCGGTGGTCATCTCTTGGCCTGTGGGCAGGTATGGATGAGTATGGCGTGACTCAGATGGTCTAACCACCATGGTGCTAAGGACTTTATCACCAGGATCTGGGATATTTGTCCGACTTCCCCCCCTGTTGCAAGGGTCTGGCAATGGGAACTGCAAGCCTTGGTTTCCAGCAAAGCTGTTCGGCAGCTGGAGGAGGCCTCTGCTGCTTTGAGACTTCAAATCAATGTGCGTGTGACAGCAAGGACCCCTGGCCGGACTGAGCCTTCCTGAGCTGTTAGACATCTGTCTGGCTTGCGATGAAACAGCAAGAAGCAATACAGATAATTTCCCGCTTGCTTTTTTAGGTGGGAATGCACCTTGAGAAGCCAATAGGAAGCAACTGTGGCCAAAGCTTTTGCCTGCAGTATGCAGGGCAGGGAAGAGTTGCAGTGTGCAGAAACTGAAAGTTAAATCTGCCTGAGTCTGATATTATTATAATATTATGTGAAGACCTGGTAAGCACAGCATATTGTACAGAGCACTCACCTAAATACTGATGCTGAGTATTGGACAGCAAAGATTGCGATGTCTGAGGTCCAGATGTTGTAGAAGTATGGATTGTTTTAAGGTACAACAGATTAAAAAGCAAAATTAAGACCCATCCTGGGTCAGTTCAAATGTTTGATGATTAAGACTTAAAGATCTAAAAAATTCCTTTCTGCCATAAAAGCTTAATCCTTTGTTGGTATTCTGTTTGATTTTCACCACCCAGCTTTTAGGTTTCCCCCTTCTAATCTGTAGTATGCCTTGCAGATGAAATAGATATTGCCAGGTACTGAAATCTCATTTTCTATGACAGGATCACTGCAGGTAACTCTGTGACAATGACGTGACAGCTTTACTTGCTGCTTTTTGGCACGGATAGTCTTACTCTGTTTATGCCATGTCTGAAAAGCTAGAACTGTGGTCTGATTTGGGTGTTTATCTTGTAAAATTTGTATCGAGTAGTATGCTATGTAATACACTCAGTGCTACTCCAGGCAATTAAGCTTAAATACAAAATACAGTAGCGTTGCAATGTGCTTTCTCCCAGGTGTTAGGACTGGGACCGTGCTCTCCAAAGCTGCCAGGGACTGCAGCCTCTCCCAGTGCCTGGGTCTTGGCCCTCTGTCTCATCAGGATGTCTCTGGTTGGCTTCAGGGGTCTAGCGAAATCCAGACAGGACCATGTTGAGACTTGTTGGAGTGTGGATTAGTTTCATATGTGTCTAAGGGCAAGGATTCCCAGGAGAAAAGGTGAAATAGAGCTCTTGTGGATCTCAGCAGGGGCTGTGAGGAATCTCTTCTTTCCCTGCCTCTGCACATCCACATACTGAACAGTCAAGATAAATCCAGCAAACTGTGAGCACTGGAGATTTGGCACTCCCAAAGCATAGCCTGTAACTCTGATTGTATCGGGAAGTACTGGTCCCAATTTTGGGGTTCTGAAACAGCGATCGAAGGATTTCAGGTCTAATCCTTTGGCCTTAAGTAATCTATTTCATTCATCGTCTTGAATGGAATTGCTGTGGCTGAGCAGTGTGAGCGCAGAATCCTCTTACCATGTAGCTTTCCTCGCCCTATGACTTCACCTGTAAATAGAAATCGGCTATAATTAGACGTGGGGCTTGCATCTGCCCTGTTCTTGCAACAGGGAGCATTAATTCAACGTGAATGGAATTCCTTTGGACATTTATCAGGGAAGGAGGCACCAGACCTGTAACTGAGACCCTTTGCTGGGAACAGCCCTGACAACTCCTCCTCCTGTGCAATGCCACAATGCTGTTTTGGCTATCTGCATCAGCTGGAAAAAACTGCAGTATGTTAAGCTTGTAAAGGGGAAGTGTAGTTTTTGGTTAGCTGGACTAGCTGAAAAAAACCTCTGAACTAGTTGCCTCGAATTCTTCATAGTTTTCTGTCTTGTCAGTTCAGGAACCCAAATGTGTTATAGCTGTTTTAAGAGCTTCTTGACTATTGCAGCCAGTTCTAGTAGAGATGTGTGTATGAGGGAAAAAAAAATGCATCCTGTAGACCAGCTGCTTTGGATTCATGTAAAATTAAGGTTTGTGTATTTTGCGTGTCTGAGGAGGAAAAGGCCAAGACATGAATGAGAATTTCACCTGAGCTTGTTTTATGTCTCCTAGGCCATTTGGAGTAAAAAGGTCTTGACTGATACTGAGCATGAAAAAGCACAGAAGAGAAAACCTAGTTAGTTAATGGAAAAATTGAGCTAATTCTCCTTCAGACTCTTCAGACTGTGATTTCAAGTCTTGTACAAGTGGAGTGCAAAACTAGGACTCTGTGTGTTGAAAATAATGTCTGTAAAAGCAATGAGAAGAGCTTTCCCTTGATTTGTTGCTTCTCTGGGAAGTGTGTTTTCACAGGAGGGAGTGTGTTTTCACCGTGAGTAGCGAAATACTGTCATCTTGTCTGCAGATTCTGCACACGGCAAATAACTCAGTGATGATGTAGGTTGTGCTTCAGTCTGGGGGATAAACTAGGAAATCCAGAAAGTCTGTATTGGGGCAGTACAAGTTAATGCTGTGGATAACTGCAGAAAACCAAACTTTGTAAGAAGAAATGCCCTTTTCCATTATGGGCCTTTATTCCGGAAAGGTCTGAGCACCTGCTTAACTCCATGTGCTGGGATCAGTTGGGCTGACATCAGCATATTTATTGTCTATAAACTCCAGGGCATATTTTTTTGCAGAGTGTCACTGGGCAAGGTGACACTGGCAGGCTAGAAATGAGGAAATGTTGGTGAGTGGCAGACAGTAATGGTTGTGATGGTCTTTCAGACTAACAGGGATGCCAAAGGAAAAATATGATCCTCCAGATCCTCGCAGAATTTACACCATCATGTCAGCAGAAGAGGTAGCCAATGGGAAGAAATCACACTGGGCTGAATTAGAGATCTCGGGTGAGTTAACTTGGTTTTGAATTTTGATTCTGCAGTGAAGTTGGTGCCCCAGCATCAAACCAGATGCTTTCAGGTAGGGGATCCTGTTGGGAAGCCAGTTTTTCTGAGCTGGGCAAAGAGGAGTAACTGATTTACCAGATTGCCTTCAAGATTGGCTGGATCATATTCAGCCCAGTGACTTAAAACAGCAACTCAAGATATGAGTTTCTGGGTAGCACATCTGCTTCCCTAGAACTGTACCTTGGTCTCTAACTGGGAGGGTTAAATAATTATAATAAGAATTATTTTAAAACGTGGAGGTATCTTCTGCAAGAGTCACTGAGTGTTACAGTGAAATGGTAGAGTTTCCTCCCTGGAAATCCCATATTCGGACATCCCTCATAGTTTGCATCTGATGGTTCAATTCTTTGACTGAAGAGGTGGTTTTTTGCTTTTCTTTTTTAGGTAGAGTGCGGAGCTTAAGTACGTCACTTTGGTCACTGACGCACTTGACTGCTCTGCACCTCAATGACAATAATCTTACTCGCATTCCACCTGATATTGCCAAGCTTCATAATCTGGTTTACCTGGATCTGTCATCCAACAAACTCAGAAGTTTACCAGCAGAACTAGGAAACATGGTATCTCTCAGGTGAGAAAAACTGATCTGGTTAACTGTTCAAAAATCTATATTCTGGGATCAGGACCAAGAATCTTATTTTCTTTCTATTCTTGTATTTAAAATAGTTCTGAAAAAATCAAGATTAGTTCAAAGCCTCGGTTCTGATTATTATTTTGGGGTTCATTTCCCTTCTTTTCTGATCTCTACCGATAGATGTCTGAAAGCTATGTAGTCTTCTGCTCTGAGACATTCCTTAAGACAGGGTGATAGCCTGCTGTTTAAATTCTCCCTGATTTAATTTTGTGTTTGGGGTTTTATGTTTGTTTGTTTGTGGTTTTTTTTTTTTTCCTAATGACAGTATTTTGGTCATGCTTTGAAATGGGAAGACTGGCATATCTTTCCATACTGCAAAAAAAATTCAGGGTGAAAAGTGTTGTCTTTGAAGACAAGTGGCATATAGCTCTTTAAGAGTGTTTTTCTGAAGTGATATTCATCAAAAGGTTTTTTTGCATTTGCTGCAGGGAATTGCTTTTAAATAACAATCTGTTACGGGTTTTGCCTTATGAACTTGGACGGCTCTTCCAGCTACAAACTCTAGGTTTGAAAGGTGAGCAAATTCTTTACAGTAAAATATTCCTACGAATACTCTTGAATTACAAAGGGGGCTGGGCTCAAAAGCTTTGTATATTACCTCAACATTTTGTTACAGTTTATTTGAGATATTAAGCTTGTAGCAAACTTTACCAGTCAGTTTGGAAAAAAAAGGCTGTTCTTTTTTAATGTTATTAAATTTCTTTACAAGCCTAATTCAAATCTGTACATAGGTAAATAAACTCTTGAACCTACTGTATTACTGATTGAGGTGAGTTGAAGGAAGAAAGTCTGTGTGGGCTAGCTATTTCTGTAGCATCTTTTACTGTATTCTACAGTTCCAAGTCAAGCAACCTAAGTATCTTCTGGGTCAATTTATCTGTTCTCATTATGGGACATTTTCTTTGCTTGACATGCCTTAAGAAAGTCAGGCAGCTAATCACCCGGTTGTTTTATGCTGTTGGCAGGCAATCCTTTATCACAAGATATTCTCAGCCTCTACCAGGATCCAGACGGAACTCGAAAGCTACTGAACTACATGCTTGACAATCTAGCAGGTGACAGCCCTACAAATCTGATTGACAGAAGTAGTTTAAAAGCATGCATTTGTGACAGTGTTCTGAACCACTGAAGGGTGGTATTTTCTAACTGCTTTTGCATTTTGATCAAATGGTTCTAGTCATGTTCAGAAACACATGCTCATACACAATGGAAGGGATTGACATATATTGCCTAAGCTTTTCCCATGTTATGTTACAGCCAGTTGTTGCCAGTTGTGTTTAAAACCCTGCAGTTACCAACAAAGTGCAAAGTCTTCCTTGCTGAAGCCATTTTAATACTTTCCACTAGAAGATTATAACCCAAATGCTAGCAGAATGTCAAATTGAGATCTAGAAATACCAAAGCGATTAAGAATATCCATTATCTGACTTAAATCCTGCTTTGTGGTTTTGTAACTGAGCTTTCTGGTTTGCCACTTGATGTCTACTGAGTTAAAACACTGCAGGAGTGATGGACATAAAGTGAGGTTCTTGGTGAAGGGGAGCATATGATGTCTGAACCACTACAGGATGTACCCCTCCTTCTTCAGCAGTATGTTCAAAGTGCAGTCCTTCTATAGTTGAAGGCAAGAGACAAAAAGAGCCATGAATCTTACAACTGACAAATACGCTTTTACTATAGCTAACCTTTAAATGACTTTTGCCTCCCCTGGAGTGTAAAAAGAATTGGGATTTGGGGCTACAAAGCACCACGTGGAACATTACTATTCAGTCATCATTTTGACTTAGAAATTGTAACTTACAAATATAAACCCTTGGTAAATCACTGTTTTACTTTTTTTTTTAGTTCATCCAGAGCAGCTGCCTCCAAGGCCATGGATAACTTTAAAAGAACGAGACCAAATTTTGCCGTCAGGTAAATCTGTGACTCTTTTCCCTGTGTTCATACAATTGTGCGCTGAAAAACTTTTCTTTGGCTTTATTTTCAGAAAAGACTTATGATTTACATGGATAATAAATAATAAATAGCAATTTGTATTGATTCATACTAAAACAATTAGCACATAACTATGCTGCAAATATAATTTTTGTAATTTGAATGGGATGCCGGACATTTCTTTTCCATGTTATATTTTTTCATAACTGTTCTAGCCACTGATGCCCAAGCCAAAGAGCCTCTTTTAAAAAAAAAATTTCTTAGAACTAATAACAACTGTAAAATAACTGCATACAAACGCCGTGTCCATGCACAGGCTGACTGAAGTGAGACTTTGAGAAGTCCCTGTCTGCAAGTAAACCCGTGGAGCGCCTGGTACTGGAGTTAGTTTAATGCCCTCTATTGTTGCTTTTGGTGAAGTGCAAGAGCCCCATTTTCCATCTGTCTGAATCCAGTGGCTCTTCTTCCCCTGAGCATCCTGCATATAGCCTTCAAAAATCATCCAAGAGCTTGTATAAAGAAGAAGAATGCTAATTGTGTTATTGCAGTCCTCTACACTTTTTCTATTTAGAAGTGTGCAGATGACAGGTCTACAAAACTTTACCTCAGTTGTGTGTTAGGCTGGCTAATGTTGCAACTAAGATCATCTGTCACTTTTTTCTATTAAAGAACAACAAACCAGAAAAAAATATAGGAAGTAACCTGAGATGCCAAAAGTCCTGTAAGCCACCACATTAAATGCTGCATTTCTGTTGCAAATTCCTGTACAAGACAGTTTCTCAGTGAAATTTTATGGAGTTTGGTTTTATTTTTTACTTCAAGCTTCCTGAGCAGAAACAGAATTCAGAAGTCATTAGAAAGCATAGTGTTAGATGACTAAGCTGTGGAATATTTCATGGTAGAAAGTGTATCAAGCCAATTGACTGCTATTACAAAACTTAAACAGCGGAAATCTTCTTTGCCTACGAGCATAAAACAAGACAGCTGTGGGGTAGCTTCATGGTAAAATTTCACTTATTTGCCTGCAAATGGGCGCAGTCTTTTCCCAGTGGCACGGTGCTAGGGTGTTTAGGATCTTACCTAGTTGATGTAAAATGTAAGGGAGTGAAGAAGTTTGTGTGTGAGAAGTGTGTTTCCAGTTGAATGATGTGATGAGCTGCATGCTGGCTTCTCTCTTTTTTTAAAAATGTGACCAAATAATGTATTAGGTGCTTGTTAATTTATTACTTCATTTATGTTTCCCTTCCCTGCCTTCACTCAGATATCTCTCTCCCCCTTAGGCTTCATAGACACAGGTACTTGATAAAACTTAGAAATGTTCTACAGGTGTTTTGAGATTTGTACACAAGTTTTGGAATCAGACGGTCTAAAAATGAAGTGTTCTGAAGCAGCGTTTCTCTCTGATGCTGTGGTGTCATTACACAGTAACAGCTTCTTTAGCAGCTTGGTTTTGCCTTTGCTTTAGAATTGTACAGGTCACCTAAGCCTGAAGTTGCCCTGTCAAGGCAACTTATGCAATAAATACTGGGTTTTGCCTCCATCACTGAGACGTCTGCTACTTTCCATCTCCTTACCCTCAAATCCAGAGTGAGACTTCCTAAGTGTTGCTCACCCCTAGATCTCCCTCACCTTCAAAGGGAAGATAGAATTGACTGCAGAATGGGCTTGCATTGCTTTGTTACGCACATGATGCCATCTCGTTTTGGTAGTAATGCTGATTTGCTTTCGGGAAGAGTTTAGCCGTACATGGCAACTGCTGGCTCAGCAGGCCTTTTTTTACTCCTGCTCACGAAATGGTCAGTGAAATAAACCCACTGACTTGTGTTCTGTAGTCCCTCCAAAATAGACCATGCAAGATTCAGTATTTTGGCATGAATAACTTCAGTATTTGCGATCTTCAGAGGCTGATAACCTTTCCCATTCTTTCTTTCCTTCCAGCTTCATTCACAGTTATGTGTTACAACGTGCTGTGTGATAAATATGCCACCCGGCAGCTCTATGGCTACTGCCCATCTTGGGCACTCAATTGGGAGTATAGAAAAAAGGGAATCATGGAAGAGATCGTCAACTGTGATGCAGATATCATTAGTCTCCAGGTAATTGGAAAATAACTGTATTTTTCATTAGAAATAGAAAATGTTGACTTCCAGCTTTAGAATGAAATGCTTCCTTGAAAGCACCCTAGTTGCCTGCTTGCTGACAAATTCTGGGGCTTACCCATACAAGCTGTCTGCACAGTTCCTTGCTTCTTGTTTATGCATTGGCTTTGTGTTCTACAAAATGTTACAAAGTGAGTGAGATGGAATTAGCTAAACTACTAGGTAATTTGCATTGGAACATCTGGGTCTTTTCCCCCTCAGAGAATCATCCTAAATAGTCTCCCACTGGGAATATGTGGTTTACTGCAGAAAGGGGGAATATAGACTGCTAAAACACCGTATGCCACTGTTCCTAGTCCGTTCCTGCTTCGTATGGAAGTTAAAGTCTCAAAAATACTCTCATTGGCAAACAAGGGGACTCTCACGGTCAAGGATAAATATCAGTTATCATTGGTATGTGTATCCTGCTATGTTAATAGAAATTTACTGCAGAGATTTAGAACAGTTGAACGCTTCTACCTTTAAACTGATCTTTTGGCTCTTAAGCAAGTTATAGGAGGCAAGAATCTTGCACAAGAAGAGAGTAGTTGTCTTGGTTTGAAAACCTCAAGAGACCAACCTCTGAAATCCTCTTGGAGACCAAAATTACTACAAAGAAACTGTGTTATAGAACAGTGAGACACCCTTGTGGAAAAGAGCTCTCCAGATTAAATACTAATTGCTGCTGGATATCTATTGACCTAACCTAGGATGGTATCAGCATTCAGATGTCAAAAATATCAGGTGTAATCTATTGCTATTCAAAATACACCTGTCACTTTCCCTTTTGGGAGGATTCCAGGATATCCAGGAATGCAAATCTGTTTCCAGCAGGCCATTAATCTAGGAAGTGACATGGTCTGTGCAAACAGAAACTTTTCACTTTGGTGCAAGCTGCTGCCTGCAAGCCAGGGCAGGCCCAAGTTGCCAACACAGTCATAGGAAGAGTTTACTTGACTGTTAGCCTGAAGGTATTTGTGTTCAATTCCAGGAAGTGGAAACAGAGCAATACTTCACCCTTTTTCTGCCAGCCTTGAAAGAACGAGGATACGATGGATTCTTTTCTCCAAAGTCACGTGCCAAAATCATGTCTGAGCAGGAGAAAAAACATGTGGATGGCTGTGCAATATTCTTCAAAACGGAAAAGTAAGGGGCAGAAACAGCTTTTTAAAAATACATTAAACCCAGCTTGGTTTAGGTCTGAGAGCTTTCCTCTCCCAGGGTGCATGGTAACCAAAGTACTGTGCTATAAAACAAAAGATAACGTTTGCTACAAAGAATGATCCTCCTTTCCTTTTTGCTGCTCTATTTGTGACAGAGTCCTTTCAGGCTATGAACAAAGATATCTCTCCAGAAACATGGGAGCTGCAGGAGAGCTAGTATGAGTAAAAACTTCCATGATTCATGTGCACATTTTTATCTAATAAATACTTCAACTTCTCTATAAACTTTTGCTGTGCTTGACAGAAGTTTCAGCCCCTCTAAGATTAAAGATCTATAAACTGTGCTGGCTTAAGGTATTAAAAGATGTATTGATGCCAAAGGACCACAGAATATTCTCTTCTTTTATGAATGGAAACATTACATTATTGAATACCCGATCCAAAGTGTTCTGCTACACTAAAAGCATCAGACTATTGGAAAGGGAGGAGAGATGCTGGCAGTCACACTTCTCATCTCTGTAAACTTCTCATGGGTTGTACCACCTTGAGAATTCTTCTGTATATTCCATTAAAACAGTTTTCAGTAATTAGAATGCAAGTTTCACAAAGCTTTAGCTCCTTTTCAGAGTTTTCATCGCTTCTAGAAATAAACTTATGGCTTTCAGATCATGTACAGAAACCAATTTGACTGGTTTTGAATAGAGGAAGTCAGTGAAAACAAACAACAGGTGTTTTTCAAACCTTCAAACTTTGATACTAACAAGGATATATACAGAACTGGTTATTACGCAGAAATGCTCTGTTATAAAACAGAAAATCCTTAATTTTTGGCTACTAACACTTATTTTTTAATTTCTAAGAGGACAAAACAAACAAAATAAACCCCACCTTTCAATAGGTAGCCTTCAGTTTTTCCCAAAGCAAGGTGTTTTCAGGCATACTAACTTGGAAAGAAATGAAAAACCAATTTCACAAAACTAGTGGTGGTAGGTAGTGGCTTGAAAGAAGCTGTTTTTTAATACTGCATTTGTACAAATTAAAAGGCAAGCCTTTAACTACCATTTCATCTTAATTTTTTGCCTGGAACACTCCTAAGGAGGTGCGATAACCTCTGAGCCTTGCTCTGAATAGCGCTGTCAGGGTGCAAGGCTGAAACAAGTAGACACTTCCTAAATGCCAAGTATCTTGTCTCCCCTGAGAGTATCTCACTTGCCAGACCAAGAGCTCTGCCCTCACTGGGGGAATGTTTTTTAGAACTGTTTTTACTTTTATAAAACAAGAGGACAAAAGAAATATGCCTCACCCTGTCTTGCAGGCTCTGTCCTTGGAGGTGGTGGACTGGAGTGCAGGTAGAAACCATGTCTTTTCACATAGCTGTATGTCGCATGTTCACACGCGATTCTCTTTGTTTAACCAGATTTACGCTGGTGCAGAAGCATACGGTGGAGTTCAACCAGGTGGCAATGGCTAATTCTGAAGGTTCGGAAGCTATGTTAAACAGAGTGATGACGAAGGACAACATTGGAGTTGCTGTGGTGTTAGAGGTGCACAAAGAATTATTTGGAGCAAGTGAGTATGACTGGGATTCTCTCATGATTCAGTTCCACATAAAGATGTGAGTTATTCTCTAGGTAATACAGCTCTCTAGAATTCTGTTGCTGTTGTTGGTAGTAACCAAATACTTGCAGATGAGCAAACACTGTTCACTCTGCTAATTTGAGAAATGATAGTCTATTGGTGGCCAACACAGGACACAGATGATGTGATTTCCTGGTCTGCTTGCACTCGCAGCCAGATGCCCAGCATTTAGCTTTCTCCCCTCAAGCTTTTGTCCCTGCTTACTCTGCTAAATTCTACTTGAAGAATTAAGCTTTTCCAAGGTCAGTGTGTTTACATGCATATGCTCTTACCTATAGTTATTGGTAGTGTTCAAATTCTATTTTCAACTCCTTTTTTCCCCTTGATTGAATTCTTCCATCCTCCCCCAGTGGTTGTATGACAGTGCTATTGTACTGATGTGTAAGAATGAGATTATCAGGTATCTTTTCATGCCACTTGATTGACTGGCTGTCACATTTTCATAAAGTTTGATCAGATGCAGTAGACAATTTCAACATTAAATTGCCACCCTGCTCTGTCTGTGTGTCTGTTTTTCTGATGGCTTGTTCCCAGCATACCCTGAAAAGGAGCAGAGTGTCTAAATTGCAGGACTGGAAGGAGCGACCTGTGACTTTATGCCCCATATTTGAGAGTACTGTTTCTCAGATAAATAGTAAAACCAGCTGTGGTGCTTTGCAGCAGCTGGGTTCCTGCTGCATTCATTTAAGCAAGTCTGAGGTTTTTTCCCAAGGGAACAATTGGCTGTACCATGGCAACTAAGTGTCAGGGAACTCCCTTGTGCCTTAAATATTGAATAATGGTGCACAGTCAAGTGGTGACCATTTGAGCAGTAGGGAAGGAATACAATTGTAACCATGTCAGATGATGTCTTTCTTATACTGGAGAAAGAAATAGTGGTTCAGGTAATGCATTCACCTGCCAGTGAGCCTGACTTAGTCTTTAGTAGGTAGACCCTGAATGTATTCACACACAGTCAGCCTTTCACTGATAAAAATCTATTTCTTTAGGTATGAAATCTCTTCATGTGGACAAACAGCTGCTTATTGTGGCCAACGCCCACATGCACTGGGACCCCGAATACTCGGATGTGAAACTCATCCAGACTATGATGTTTGTCTCAGAACTGAAAAATATCCTCGAGAAAGCTTCAAGCAGGCCCAGTAGCCCAACAGCAGATCTTAACTCTATCCCTCTGGTGCTGTGTGCAGATCTCAACTCATTGCCTGATTCAGGTAAGACTGGTTTTGCATTAACGTTTAACTTACATTTTAGGACGCTTGAATCCTTTTTTCCTTTGAGGGCGATGAGGCGATTTGCACTTCCTTGGGTATGTATGGATGAAAGCTTTTTAAGTAACAGCTGTCTTTTGAAATCTGGCTGAAGAGAATGCAAGACCTCCGGTTGAGTAGATTGATTTCTGTTATAAGTTGCATGCTCCAGAAAAGTTAGTTGCCCCTGGAAAGATGTAGAAAAGCACAAGTAGATCTTAATTAAATTGCTAAATACTCATGCCTTGAGCAGCAATAATAAGTAGAAATGAGGTGAGTTCATGATGGAACATCAAAACTTTCTAGGGATACAGGTTTGCTTTAGTAATTATGATGTTTGATACTGTTATATCAGGTATACATATGAAAGCTGCCCCTCTAGCACCCCATCACATGCATACTACAGTACACATACTATGGGTTCACTGTAATCCTCAAAAAATGGTGTCAAAACTGCTGGAGAGCCTCACTTCCCTGGCTGCCTGTCAGAAAGGTGCCTCAGACATGGACAAGGCAGCTGCTGTGTAGATTTCCCCTTGGATGGAAAACTTTCCTGATCTCATGGGATGTCTTATTGGTGGTTTGGCTTTTAACTCCTAAGCCAACTTCCCTGAATGGTGTATTTTAAAGCAACTCCTTGAATCCTTTCCTTTGCAAACAGGTGTAGTGGAATACTTAAGCAACGGCATAGTAGCTGACAACCACAAGGACTTCAAGGAGTTGCGTTACAACGAGTGTCTCATGAACTTCAGTGGCAATGGAAAAAACGGGGCTTCTGAAGGAAGAATAACGCATGGCTTCCAACTCAAGAGCGCCTATGAAAACAACTTGATGCCTTACACCAATTACACTTTTGATTTCAAAGTAAGCAGCGATTTTTCTCCAGTGGCAGACCTGGTCTCCCCAGGATGCCGTTTTAATTTTCTGACCATTGGCTGTCTTTCTCTGTGTTCATATAAGTGCCTCATCACTGGTTCCTACACTCTCTGGACACTTTCCTACTGCACACAAATCCATGATTTGCTGGTGTTTTTAAGCTTCTGACCTGGCTCTGGCCAGTGACTTAGTGAAAACAGATGCAGCGCTTTGAACGCAAAACGCCACATGCGGTTCTGACCCTAATTCCAGCGCTGTGCCTCTTCCTGCGAATTGCAGCCAGAAGCCAGTCGAGTTGAGGTTGCCAGAAGCAAGATCTGTTCTCACTGTCGTGTTTCTCTTTCTCCCTAGGGTGTGATTGACTACATTTTCTATTCCAACACTCACATGAACGTGCTTGGTGTCCTGGGGCCTTTGGACCCTCAGTGGCTGGTTGACAACAACATCACTGGGTGTCCACACCCTCACATCCCTTCAGACCACTTCTCACTGTTAACACAACTCGAACTCCATCCTCCGCTCCTGCCTCTTGTCAACGGTGTGCACTTGCCGAACAGGAGGTAGTGTGGAGCCCTGCCCCTTTGGGGGCAAGGACCTGTTGTTATGGACCTGTACAGTTGTAAATCAAAGTATATAGGAGTGAAGTATGGCCAACCTTAAGCTGCTTCTTCAAGCTCCTTTCCTTATGTGTTTGATATGAGATTTTGCACATTTTGGTGCATATTGGTATCATTTGGCACTAGGGCTGGAACCAAAGTATTATTCCCTTTCCAGGTTTTTAATTTAATTTTTTTTTTTTTTAAACTGGCAAGCTTTTTCATTTCAGTAGGAAGCTGCACTTATAAGTGGACAAATGAGATCAAAAACGTGCTTATTAACATAATTCAAGATAATGCTTTTTTCTAGAACGTGGCAAACTGAGCCAACCTTTTAGGAGAAAGAAAAACCAAAATAGAATACTTGTTTTGTAGGAAAACTATTAGAAATACTATTTGTTTGAACCCAGACCGGAGACTGAACTCTGCATCTGAAATAAATTTTGCACATTAGTGAAGCACTTAATACCTGACTATAAATGATTAGCAGTGTGGCCCTGCCCCTCATCTAAATAATATTAGAAAACCAAAGATGGCTTAATGTCTGTGATAAAATTTGAGGTCTAAATTCTCCTGATGTAATTTCCTTTAAAACGACATTTCCAGCGAAGCTGTCTCGCAAGACTTTGCGGGTGAGTGTTCAATGCTGTGTGTCGATCACTTGCTCAGCACGTGCCACGATGACTTTTTTTTCAGAGCTCTGAAGGACTTGGTCCTTTCTGGGTGAAGTACCAGGGATCCAAAGGACCTTTGTGAAACAGAGATGCCTCTCTGCTGGGACAAAACCAGGGCCACACTGTTCAGCAGCACAGTTTGGGAGCAGGACTTAGAAATGGTAAGAAATCGCACTTGAAGCAAGCTCTTGCAAGCCTCTGGGTTGCGGGTGAATGAAGAAGTTGCAAATCCCTCCTGGGTTCCCTTTTCTGAAGTTTGGTTGCAAACATGGGATTAACTGCATAAGCATAGGGTACAGAAGAAAGCCACTGGAAATGACCTTACTTTTGTCTCCGAAGGGCACACGGAGTAGCTGTCAACATGCTTTTTTCACTGGGGGAGCGAGCGGTAGCTGTAGTCATTCCTCGGATTATTTTTCCTGACCCTAGTTGCCAAATAGCCATCACACTTTTTAAATAATCTTTCTTTTCTGTTGTCGGTCAGGGTTGAATTAAAAAGCTGCTGGTTCGTTCCCAACTGTTAATGCTCTTTGGATGTGTTGGAAATCCTTTTTTTTTTTTCCTTTTTATGCTTTAGGTGGCCAGTTCAAAACCTTGTGCCTCATGAGGCATTAAACGTAATGCAATTTTCTGAAAAAATTGGTTGGCTGCTTAATGTTAAAAAAAAAAAATGGCACAGTGATAGGAAAAGGTTGTGTCTGTGTTTTTAAGTTTTTCTTTATTCTGCTTTTTTGCTGCTATAAGATTTTCTTGAATTTATATTTTAAACTTTTCATGCACTTTACTGTTTCTAGTCTCAAAATGTGATATTTTTAATAAATGAAAAAATTTTCCATTATGTGAATGAAATTTTTAAACAGATTGATAGCCTATATTTATGTCTCATTCGTATATTTAAAAAAAGTCAAATTTAAATTGTGAAATTAGTTTTAAATACTAAGGAGTCATCATCTGTTCTGCAAAACTGCTAAGTCAGGCTGTTCCTCTACTCTTTAATGAAGCATTTCCTTTGTTGTTTTTTACATAGGAAATTATCCATAGGAAAAAAACCCAAACCAATTGGACCTAGAGTAGAAATATTCCCTGACTATTGTTGGGGGTTGGGGAGGGGGTGGTGTGGGACAGAACACAAAAATGGGTTGAACGAAACAACAACTCCCTTTTAAAAAGAAGTGCCTAAAAAATAGAGGCGTCATCTATTGTCTACTCTAAATTGGAAATGGTCGCAGCTGGGTGAAATTCCTGGGCAGCAACAAAAAAAAAAAAAAAAAAAAAAACCTTTTTTAAAAAGGAATTTTCNATCTCTTTTTTAATATACCTCAGCGTTCACCACCTAGCCATTGCTGATAAATTGTGAAAGCAATTTAAGAGTATAGTACTGGAAAGTAGAATAGCATGAAAAACTTAATTTTGTGGACATTACCTTTCTGTAATCAGCTACTGTATCTTTTTTGGAGAGGAGGGTGCTCTGCTCTGGAGGTGTGCACTAACAAACCCTTCTCCTCCTTTTCCTACACGCATGTTAACTAGCAACGTGAGCAATATTTCCTACCATACTTCACTCCCAATATTTTTTGAGATGTTTGTATAAAATGGAATTTCAAATTCACCTATGATTGTATATGAACTGCAGAGGAGCCCATTTATTAATAAAAATAAAAACCAACAACAATCTTTTGTAATATCGGGGTGGGAGAGGATGGGGATGAAAAAAACAACAACCTGGCAAACATTGTACACTGCTTATATTTGACTTACCTTTGGTTTCTAACCGATTGAAGTGTTCTGTTGCGAGAAGGTGTTTAATTGGATTTTCTCTGCTGCGAAACGCACTTCTGAACGTCCATTATGCTGCATAATTTCTTTTCTTAAAAAAAAAAAGTTATTTTAACAGATGTTGCACAAAACCTCTGGATGTTAAAGACAAAAAGCTGTCTTGCTTATGTTTCAGCCAATGCACATAACCAGGGACATGTTTACCCGCCTTCCACGTGTCTGGCTCCCTTCCCATTTTCCTTCTGTTTTTTTTTCCCTTCCCAGCAGGAGCAGTAAAAGGGATTGCACTTTTTTCCCAGCCAAGCAGAAATGCCACTCTCTGTAGAGATTTTTTCAGAAAAATCTCTGAGGGGAGCAGAAGCGGGGAGCAAGCAGCCATCAGCCTCATGCACAGGAGGCTGTTTACCCTCTTGGTAAACATATGCATTGTCCAGATGGAGACACTAATTTTCTTTTGACCCAGATGGAAGCTGATGGGAGGGTGTTTTCTAGGGGAGCAAGAATAATACAAAGCAAAATATCCCTAACCTTAAGCAGAGATGGACAGAAACCCATCCGTTCCCTCCATCTCTGACCCTTGGTTCCCAGCACCGTCACAGGTGACGCCTGGAAAAAAAAGCTCTTAAGTCCTTTTACTGCTCCTCTCTGTCTTGGTTTGCTTTCAAAAATATGGTGCCTGGTGTCAACTACTAAACAACAGCACTGCCTAAAAGTAAGCAGAGAAAATCCGACATCCTTCTACAAGCAACTTTTTAAAATTCAATATGGTACATCTGTTAGATATGGGGTTTTGTGTGTGTATATATATATATATATATAAAAAAAAAAGAATTTTGTACAATGTAGCTGAATATTTTTGTTTCCTTATTTCAATGTAAGGAGTGTGAACATTTGTGTACCACACGCTTAAGTCAGGTACGGCACAATGGGGTCTGAGACCAGCTTTCCTTCCCATTTGCCTTGTTAAAAGCTTTTGTCGTCTCTTTCTAGCATCTGTTGAAAAAATATTTCATTTAATTGGTAATCTTTCTCTGTCTGTTGGAAGCCACTCCTGTTTAGTCTGCAGACACCTTCAGAAAAGGTCCCATTAGTCCTGAATCCTCACTGCTCTGTATTTTACAGACTAGAAAACCAAAATCTTTGTCTCGTAACCTTTTCAGAAGTATTTGCCACTGACCTTATCCTTATGCAGCTTTCAAAACCATACTGTGATCTTCAGCGTTCAGGTAACGCTGCAGATGGCTGATGGTCTTCCACCTTGCTGGCTTTGCTGTGGAAACTCCTAAATCCAGGTCCACACTCTTGCACTCCCAAGGCCCACTTCACAAAGATGCTGAGCATCCGCAGCTCCCACTTGATCCTGAATATTGGGCTATTAGAGACCTGCTTCCCACACC
Organism: Pedionomus torquatus; assembly: GCA_013398155.1. NCBI lineage: Eukaryota > Metazoa > Chordata > Aves > Charadriiformes > Pedionomidae > Pedionomus > Pedionomus torquatus. Next base: position 34,008 of record VZRU01008609.1, read on the forward strand.
TGGCACCTGAGACATCGGATTTGAATTGTGAGCAAGAATTTGAGACCTCAAATGTTCATATCACTTGTTTCTCTGGGGGTTGGTTTTGTTTAGTGGTAGTGAGGGGAAGCCAAAAGGGCTAGTTGAAATTCAGAGTTTCTTTGTTAATTTAGAAGACAGGTTGGGGTTACACTTTAAGGGATTGCTAGTCCAGGAGCACAACATTCCCACCTTCTTGACAGGGAACAGGAGCCAGGAGTGGGTGCCAGTCCTTACTTTCTGAAGACCAGATTTAAACTCAGCAACAAAACCAGCAATGACTTAATTTCCATGATGCATTTTCAGCTTCTAGCATCAAAACTTTTCTTTGGCATGAACCTTGGCATAGAGGGGTGGTGCAAAACGTCTGTTGCTCCTATCCAAATGATATCAATAGGCTGCATTAGAAATCTCACAGGAGTGCAATACACACCCTCGTAGTGCTTATTGCTCCTAGTTAAAAGGGGAGTTTAATCACAAATAGCAGTTGTCCTCTCCCCAGCGACCTCAGCTTTGTACACAATTATGATTCCTTTGTTCTTGGCTTCTACATAGATATTCTACTTGCAATGGTAAGGAGGAGTTAAGGCCTGATTTAAACTTAAGGGAGGACCCTCTCCCAGTTGAATGGGGAGATGACTGACTTAAGTACATCTGTATCTGGCAAACTAGTACATCAGGCAGCAGCAGGAGGTTCTTCAGCTAAAAGCAGGCTGACAAAGTCAAAGAGCAGCAGAGAGGTGTGACGTTCTTCTGGGTGGTCTTTGCAACCAAAACTGCCTGATAGGAGGCAAGGCTCACTGAAATTCACGTGGAGGGGTATGGTTTCAGCAGCAAGCAGGTGCATTGAAAAACCTCGCCTACCTAATTTTGTGAGTCCCAAAAGCAGCTGAAGCACTTGGTCTTGGAGGGGTTTTACCCAGAGGAGGGAAGAGGACCTGATTTGTTGGAGACTGGAAAAGCAATGAGCCCTAGAAATTTCAGAGAGGTTCAGGTTTTTCTGATAGTTACTATTATTAGCTGAGTCTGAGGGAAAGCATATTATGATACACAGCTCATCGGTTTTTGTAAGATTACAGAAGTATAGTCACATAGCCTCCCTTTCCCACCCTACAGCATTCAAAGGCAGCACAAATCCAAGAGAACCTGGTGGAAACCATATCTCAAGTCTCTATGCCAAGCACCAGCCAAGAACTCGCTTCTAGGGTTAAAAAACGATTTAAGGAGATTGTAAGGCTCTAGTTCCAGGGACAGCTCTAAGTGACACAGTGTCTTGTCCTGGGACCACTCTTTACCCTGACACTGACCGTGGGTTTGCTTTTTCTCCAGGAAATGAGAGCAGGGACAAAAAAGCAGAGCTGATGAGGCAGGCACAGGCATTGCATGATGAGAGAAGGCACAAAATGAACACCTTTAAAGAACTTCATCCTAAGAAAAACTATTTCACTCTATAAGAGGTATTAAGAGATGGCAAAGTTTGCTGATGTGGCTATGTTTGAGGCTGACAGACTTCAGGAGTACAGTTTCTTGGAGTATATCTGAAATTAAGCATGAAGACAGAGAAATGCTCGAGTACTTTGATACTTTAGGGCGTTTTAAGCTGCATTGATGGCAAAGCACACCAAATGATATGACTCTCTCTTTTTTCCCTCCCCTCCTGCAGTCGTACGGTGTGTTTAGCTTACAAAATCTGTCACCGTTTGAGTGGTGAAGGGTGGAGTGATCCTGGTACATGGTCTTGTCCTCTTTGTTAAACAGTTCCTACAATTTAGGCATTTACTGAGTTTGCATTTGTCTGTATTTGTCTTTGTTCCAAAGCAAAAAAAAAAAAAAAAAAAAAAAAAAAAAAAAAAAAAAAAAAAAAAAAAAAAAAAATCAACCAAAAAAAAATCCAACCCTCCTGGTGGCTTTCTTTACAAGTGACATGTTACATGACTTTGGCTTTGTTTTCCATCTTTAATTACTGCATCGTGTGTTTGCTTTCCAAGCAATTAAAGTGTTTGTGTGCACTATGTTAGCTAAATATGCCCTTAATTCATATACCAACAGCCTGGACCGGAGCAGCGGTGATGGGAGCCTGGGCTCCCCCTCCGGCCCCATTTCCTAGTAGTTATTTCGGGAGGTCGGGGAGGGATTTTTTAAGTTGGATTTCTTTCTTGTGTGTTGTCTCTGCAACCACAAGGTCCTGTCCCTCAAAAGATGGAAGTGCATGTGAAGAGTGGGGAAGCTGCAGTGCCAGTGTCACTCCCGGACACACTTACACTAAAATTTTAGGGGGGTT
>VZRU01008609.1:50483-70236 GCA_013398155.1 Pedionomus torquatus
AATGGCTTTAAGTTAGAGAAGAGCAGATATAGATTGGATATTAGAACGAAATTCTTTACTCTGAGGGTGGTGGAACACTGGAACAGGTTGCCCAGGGAGGTGGTTGAGCCCCTTCTGTGGAGATATTCAAGGTGAGGCTTGATGAGGCCCTGGGCAACCTGGTCTAGTTGGGGGTGTCCCTGCAACTGCAGGAAGGTCAGACTAGATGAGCTTTGGAAGTCCTTTCCAGCCTGGATGGTTCTATGATTCTATGAAACTCACACATCCCTCAGGAGGAGGGCAGAGGGCCTCCTCTTCACTATGAACATCAAGGAAGTTGTCCACTCTGCAGAGGTGTTGTTGGCAGTAGCTTGTCTTCTAGTAGAAGTCAACATTGCCAAGACAAATAACACAGTCACCCCAGGGCTGCGGGCAAGTAACAGCCATCATAAAATCACAGCATCCTGAGCATCATGGCAACTTTTGAACAGGCAGTGCTGCCCAGTAGTATCCCTGGCCTGGCCCATGGATCATAGGATGGTTAGAGTTGGAAGGAACCTTAAAAGTACAAACCCCCCTGCCATGGGCAGAGACACCTCCCAGTAGACCAGGTTGCTTCTGGAAAGACAAGTCCCGAGGTGTGGACTGAACTCTGCGATTTCAGGTAGTGGGGTGGCATGGCAGTCATTGCTCACAGGACTACTAAGATGAACAGAGCACATCAAGGCGTTCCCTTTCAGACGTGCCCTCTTGATTCATACCCAGACAGAGGTTTTCATAGTGAAGCCCAGCTCAGGCTCCATCTCTGAAGTGATGTACTTGGGTTTCCCCCAGGATGCTGGGGTAGTTTGGTGAAACCCCGCCACATCACCCCAGAAGACGTACATTTGCCTAGCTGGTCCTCAAGCTGCTACAAGTTTCTGCTTTGGGTAGGAAAGGCAAAATAAAGGTGGACGCAGTGAGAAAGGAGAACTTGACAGAGATACTGTAATCCCAGGGTTTCTGAATTGTCCTGAGAGTAGTCACAGTGGTTTCAATGTAAAACTAATGTGGATATTGGTACACGCTGTGGTGTTTTCTCAGGAAGGAAAAGCTTGCAGTCAATTGCGGGTGGCTGATATTTGAGTACACAGAGTGGTAATTCTGAAAAGGGAGAAGGAGAGTGAGGATCAAGCCTGCAACTATATTTAAGCTGACCACTTCCTGGATGCCAGTAATTCTGAAGTGTGGCTCTCACATACTGATCTGTGGACTTATCCAGGCCAGCATCAACTAACCATGTTAGAAACACCCTAACAGCTCCTGTACTTTCTGCAGCAGCTGTACCTTTGCAGGCAAGAGTTTGATCTGAGCCATTTTTGATTTCTGTTATTTTTATTAGCTTTGTAAAAAGTTTTTACTCCTGCTAGATCCTCCCCATGGTACCTAAATCAGAGACCTACAAAGATGTGGTGTAAATACTATGACTGTGGCAGGACAGGAGTGTTCTGCTGCCTGGCATTGCTATGCCTCTGCAGCCACTAAATGGCTTAAAACCCATGTAGTTTAGTGGCATCACACCACAGAAAGCCTCAGGCTAGTTCAGCAACATCAAAGATTTCCTTGAAGGCACTGAAAAAACAGGTGAGATGAGAGAGGAGGTAGGTGAAGAAAGAAGCAGCGAGCTTGTGCTTTTTGTCAAAAGGAAACTGGAGGTTTTACATGCCTGACCCACCTCTGAAAGATGAGGGTGGAAAACCTGTCACAGCGTCTCCAAACACGAGCCAGGGATGGAGTAAGAACTTGGTCTGTAACAACGAGGCAGCTTCAGAGATGAGTAGGAAATGACCAAGATAAGTGGAGCAGGAGGAAAAAAAGCCACACCATCTTTTCCCTGTTTGCCCAGCACAAGCAGAAGTCCAAACCTGGTGTAAATGCTGTGAAGATGCTGTCCCTCCTGCCCCTCAATGAGGACCTGCATGCTCTACAAACATAAGGATTCACAAGACGCTGCAGCAGAGATGTCTGTAAGCAAATCTCTCAATCAAGCTGAAACCACTAGGTTTGTTTTGAGAGAAAGTGAACTTTCAGCACACCCCTCCTTTCTCCACAGCTCACCCAGCACTCCTTGCAGAAGTAGAAAATTATTTTGTTTAAAAAAAAAAAAATTACCTCACAAAAAAAACCCAACTGCAGTAAATTGTCACCACTGTGGTTTGTGGTCCATCATCTGCTTCAGAGGTAAAGAAGCCTCCTGCTGAAACCTGAGGAAGAGCTGCACACACACCTGTTTCAGTACTGCATGAAAACCCAGGCAGAGGCACCCAGGACCCAAGTAAAATGTTGGTTTCTCTCCTGTTGTACAAAAGTGCATTTCGGCAGCTTCATGCAGCACTCAGTTTCCAGCCCAGGGCTCCTTCCAGCCAGCTGGGATGTTCTCCATCCCCTTGTGCCTCCTATACCTTGAAAACACACTCCCAACCAGCTGTGTTCATTTATCCACATACGAAAAGAACTTCTTTAGCTCCTTTTCCACCCATGTTCTCCCGGTTGCAGTTTAAGAAGAATTGTTCCCTTTATGCAACTAGCCTTTCTTTCTTCCAAAAAATTTACTGGCCCAAATCTGCCAAAAATAGCACTGATGCAAGAGTACAGCCCAGGGGAAGGGAATGACTGACCAGGATGCGTGGGTCTCCACAGCCCTGTGCTGGTGGTTACCAGCTCAGACACAGCTCAGCAGAGTGTTATTTGTACTCTGATGCAAAACAGACACTGCTTACTGTGGCAGACGCCAGGTATAGAAGCATAAGAGCACCAGAATTAGCCAAAGCCTAACAAAATCAGTCCAAAATTAGGTTGTACAAACCACCTATCGAACTCAGCATCACTTATTCTCTTCAAGTGAAGGAGCACAGACTGGCTGGGGACAAGATCTTATTTTTGCTGATACCGGAGCAGAGCGACGACACCTTTGCTCTGTATCTCTGCAAGCTGCTGAAAAAACAGCTATGGGCTTCTTTGAAAGTAAGGCTCGACTGTTCAGCGTGCTTGAGGGCTAATGAAAGGGAATACAATAAGAGGGAGCTTCGAAAGATAGGAAAGGAGAAAGGCTCAGAGCAAGAACAAACACTCAGTCAGTGTGAGAGAAATTAAGGGAAACTTTTAAGAAACGTGAATCTGATACTCGTGCCTCCTTGGTCAAACCTGAGCCATAGGACCTCTGTGGAGCAGCAAGTGAGTGCTTGCTGCCAAAGGGAAAGCAACAGCTACGTGTCCAGCAGCATGTCAGAGCACGCTGTCCCAGAGCGGGGACGGTTTCTGGGACATCCCGTCCACCCCAGAGATGCAAATGGCAGCAGGCAAGCACAGGAGAAAATCCCCAGACTGCTGTGTTAATTTGAACTTGCTGCAAGAAAAGCACACTGAAGAAATACCCTGGCACCCCCACACTTCTTCCCCTCGGGCTCTCGATTTGTTTCAAACATGAGTTAATCCGAAATGAACCTAACGTGAAGCAGAGAAGCAGCATTATTCCTCAAAGGCACGCCAGAAAAGTGGAAAGCACCTCGTTGCCCAGCATGAAAGAGGAGAATTGGGAATGAGAGCCAAGGGTTTTACCAGAGAGCAGTGAGGGTGGCTCGGCCACTGGCCCCAGCTCCCTCTCTGCACATTTACATGTGGCCGCAGGAACCGGTCTAGACGCTGCAGGTGCCACCAAGCAAGCGCCGTTAGCGATTTGCATAGGGCCTTCGTGCGATGGTGACAGCTACAGCCCCCTCACCCTGGAGCAATCGATGATGAATTGACACGAGGTTGGGCTGCGACAGGGAGAGAGCCAATAAATAGCAAGCCAGCATGTTATAAGTGAGACGTGGCTGTTGGCATGGCCTTGCTGCTCTCATTGTGGAACTTCAACTTGACGTCTTCCACAGCTCCGTTGGCTGGGAGGAAGGTCTCTTGCTTCTAGTGCTTCATCCTTGGGCTAGCAAGGAAGCAGTCTAGGTCTAATTACAAAAGTCAGACCAAAACCTGCTCCTGGAAACTCCACCAGCTAGATATAGTCTGCACTTCACAAGACGAGAAGTTTCTACCAAACTCAAAGGTGGCTCCCTCAACCCCCAGTGCCTTTCCCTGGAATAGAAAGAGGATGCTGCAACAACAGTGAGGATGCTCCAGAGCTTCAGAAGACTTATGCAATGGGTTCTAAAGAGAAGATGCTGAATCAGGGTGGCAGGATAACATTGCCTGCTTGTCCTGCAGTGCAGATGACCCAGCTCAGCCCACAGTGCTGGTGGGAGTCTGGGTATTAGGAACATCGCTGTGCCAGCTCAAGGTTTTAGAGGGAAAAAGGCGTCAGACCCAGGGGACTGCCAACATACAGAAGGAGTCAAGCAAGTTTCACAGTTGGACCGTTCTGCACACAAGTAGAAAAAAAGAGCCAAAACCACCACAAAGGCCAGAAATACAACAAAGATACCGGTATGCTAGCACATTTCTCCTCCATCCATGAGGGAGAAGCCTCCTGAAGGCACATTTTACTTGCTTGAGCAAATTACATCCTATTTGGGTAACTTCAGGCAAACACTTAGCAACAGTCTCACCGCCAGTCTCCCAAGGAGGCAAGGTCTCCGCCTCTTCTCCTCAGAGTCTGGCATCTTGATAAACACAGCTAGAAGTTGGCAGGCTTGGTTATAGATGTATATTTTTTTTTCTTTTTCCAAATATTAGTAATTTCCATTTCAGTTGAGTTAGTAATTAAGCTGTCTCCACGCTATTTGGCTTGCAGGATAACTGGTGGCTACTACTCCTGTTAAAGCTAAACATGGTCTTGACCCATTTTCTATTGGTTAAGTCAGAAGACAGTAGCTCATCTTGCTTTCTAGCTTGACTCGATCTTCCTCAACCACAACCACCAGCCTCACTGATGTCTAATGGCTCATCTCTGCTTCGCACATATGTTGATGACTCATTTCCCAACAAATGTCATCTCTTTCCAAACTATTGGGGTTTGATTGCCGCAGCATATGACATTTGTCTCTGCTCTTTTCCACCTCTTCAAAGGAGTATTTAGAGATCTTGTGCCTGCAGTAGCTTGACATTTCCCGTCTGATCAGGTAACATGAAATTTACCCACCCTACTTGCAAAGTTCACCAGCTATACATGAGGTCCAGCTCCCCACCTCAAAGCAGGATCTTGCTCTCCAAGCAGGAATTGGACACAGAGACCACAGCTGGGATGAGCTAGCTAGAGGACAGGAAATCAACAAGGCAGGATAACCGGCTAAATGTACCATGAGATGAGCCACAGTCCTACTCTGAAGTGAAAAGATGCAGAGAAGCACCAGAACACTAGTACTTGTGTTGCACAGCTGCTTACACCAAAATCTGCTCTAAAGAGCTGGTACTGTTTAAGTGACATGCTCAAGGGAGAGGGATATGCCCAGCTACCTTTGAGAGACTGACTCTGTGTGGTAAACACTTTTGCCTGCCACATCTACTGACACCACTCCAAGCCCTAGGCCCACTGGCAGGAAGGCAAAGTACCTGTGTGTGCAGTCTGGAGCACCAAAGTGTGCTATTTTTGGAAGAGGCAGGAGCTGAAGCAGGAAAAGGAGTTATGGCCCCAGCTGCAGACAGGCACAGATGATGTGCAGACAGGCAGTGTTCGATTGAATATTAGGAAAAAATTCTTTATTGTGAGGGTGGTGAGGCACTGGAACAGGCTGCCCAGGGAGGTTGTGAATGCCCCATCCCTGGAAGTATTTAAGGCCAGGCTTGATAGGGCTTTGAGCAACCTGGTCTAGTGGGAGGTGTCCCTGCCCATGGCAGGGGGGTTGGAACACGATGATCTTCAAGATCCTTTCCAACTGTAACCATTCTATGATTCTATGTTTGCCATCCTGCAGGCTTAATCACTGCTGAGGGGCTGCTGCTGATGGTTGTTGGGGTCTGCAAAGGGTGGGAGGCTTCCCAGCTATTAAAAGTTTATCACGAAGGGAAAGGACCAGATATGAGGGAAACTGCTGCTGGGATGGGATCAGGCACAGCAAGTAGGGGCATCCCATCACTCTGGACATCTCAGCCCCATCCAGCCATGGCTGCTGGAGAGACCACCCTGTTCCAGTCCCATCCACCCTCCCCTCCTGGATAGGTAGCAGCACATTGCACCCAGCTATTCAAGGATGACAGTTCTGGTTGGGGTCCCCAACCCCAGTGCAGCACAACACACTCCAGTATACTGCTTCTGCTACAAGGTACCTCATACCCTAACATGCTAAGAATTGACCCAAACTTGACCATCCAACTTAGGTTTACACCCAGAGTCTTTATTTTAATTAACTTTCATTTAATGTTTCGAGGCCTTTCCTTACCCTCTTTTTGCCAAGGTGTCTCCCCACATCTCCTTGGGGAAGATATTTTCCCTGCAAGCCACCACAGGAGTAGTTATATTAAAAAAATAAATAAATAAATAAAAAATGCAGCAAGTCAAGAGAAACTGTTCTCTAGCAGTGGGTAGAAATGCACATGGTAAGGAGGGGAAATCCAGTTCTCCATTGAGAAGGAACCACGTTGCTGCAACATGAATGTCTTTGGGGCAGATGAGCAGCCCTCCTGTACACCCGGAAAGCCCCTTCTCAACTGTTTCTCCTGGACCCAGCAGCCCTGAATCAGCACTTTGGGCATCGCAGCCTTGTGCGGGCAGCTGAGCTGGTGCAGTTACCCAGAGATGGTCTCAATGGAGAAGGAGAAACTTGAGCCCAGCTTCCTCAAAAGATGTAAATCGCATCAGCTAAGAGAATTGATACTGAAAGGAGTTGCCTCCCAGCTAAAATAATCCTAAGTCACTTTGGGTTTGGGGCAGGGGGAATGAAAGAAAGGCTGGTCAAGCTTACAGTTCACACTCAAGGCTGGAAGGTCAGCAAGCTCTCTCATGCTGAGTGGTAATGGGGAGGCAGATGAAAGGGCAGTGTGCAGGGAGAGAAGAAAGGCTTAGGAAGATACTGGAAAGTGAAACCAAGAAGCATAAACCCATAGAAACCATGAAATCAGCTTTGATCTTTCCACAGCTTTTATCTTGGTTGTCGCTTAACAAAACACACCCTGAAAACTAATAAGGCCTAAAAAGTCACATCTGTTGGAGGGTGCAGCCTTGGTTTGGATCCAGAATGCCCCTGAAGCTATTTGTACATCTCTCTTCCCTTTCATACCCCACCTTCCCACAGCTCAGGTGACTGCCTCTTGCAAGCACAGACTAGAGCATCTCCCGGCTTAAAGTTTTGTTGTCCAAGCAAGGTTTTCCATTCTAAACCTGAAGCTTCCCATCCTTGCTAGCCTTGAGCAAATAGAAAACAGGGAAAAAGCAGTTTTTACTCAACTGGACTGATTTTTCAGGGCGCGTACCAATGAAGCTGATCTGTAGAGGAAAGCTCCTCGCTTGACCTCAGCCTGCAGAAGAGAGATATTTGCTTAACTTTTTCTCCCGCAGTCCCACTGCTCCAGAAAGGATTCATTACTGCTCTCCTTCTCCTTCCATGGCCCTCTCAGCACTGTGATTTATTCCCTTAAGGTCAGAAAGAACCATTACTACATTGGCAAGTAGTCTGGACCAGCACAACACCTGCATTGACCAGTCAGAAGAGCTGGCATCCAGACTATACACACATCAGGGGCTTTTTCATTTTTATTCCTGACTTAGCCTAGTCCAGTCCTGTGGACGGAACATCCACTGTTGTCTGGCCCCTATCCACTGTCCTTCATCATCCTCTTTAGTTTCACTAGAAGGGAACCGAGTTGATGCCCTTGAGGCATCCCCACAAGACAGAGCACAGCACCCTAAAAGCAGGGATGATGGGGGTGTTTGGTCCAAAACACATACTCCCCAAAACACAAAAAAATCCCACCAACAAAACACAGTTTGGATCACCCTGGTGATCCAAACTGAAGCACTAGTGTAGATGTACCCTAAGGTTGGTTCAGACCAAATTGCTTCATCATAGCGAGTCCCAGACTGTTTCTTCATTCAGGAGCACATTGCACCATCAAAAAGAGAGAGGGTATATGGTGGAAGAGGGCACACACAATACAACACATTAGTTGAATAAGCTAAATAATGGCATGGGTGCTACAAGAAGCAATACAGCCACAGCCCCGTAGGAGAACTCAGCTATCCCTCTTTACAACTCCCACGTTAATCCCACATTTGATCAGGACTATATTTTCACAACAGGAAGGAAGAGGCATTACTATTCAGAGCATGAAAAGCCCACAATGTACAAAGGACCTGATTAGCTCCTGAGGAAAGGTAAACCAATCAGTTGTGAAATACCTGGCAGCAAGACCTCATGCATCCTGGCCATGTGGAAGAAAATCACAAAATTATTTGGGTTGGAAGGAACCTTGAAGATCCTGTATTTCCAACGCCCTGCCATGGGCAGAGACACCTTCCCCTAGACCAGGTTGCTCAAAGCCCCATCCAACCTGGCCTTGCGCACCTCCAGGGATGGGGAAGCCACAGCTTCTCTGGACAACCTGTTAATCATACAGATCAACAGACCAACACCGCTAATTTTGACACAGCAGCAGAGCAGCTTTACATGCCCCTCAACGAAGAGCATCACATAAGGCACATTCTGGAAATACATGCAAATAAAGGAGAACCTGATGTCTTGTCACATGTATTTGCCTTAAACTTCTGCAAGACACAATCCATCATGAACTGAGATGTTTGCTTTGAGTCACTGTGGGTGTCTGCATGTATTAGGAGACCGTGGCTTGCACGGCACTGCAGAACCCGAGGCTATAAGAGGTCAGTGATGACCATAATAGCTTAAAAAAATGACCTAGGAGTGAGTTTTACAGGGAAATACAACATCTTTGTATTTGGGGGTATATAATCACTGTAGCTGACTTAAAAACAGCACCTAACAGGAACACCTCCTCATTCCAACCCCTAAGAAAAAGAAAGAAGGCAGCTGCATTGAGAAGACAAAATATTAGAAGGAGCCAGAGAAGCTGCTCAGACCTTCAAAACCAAAGTGTTTGAAACCACCAGGCTGCACCAAACCACAGTCAGAGTGTCAGAATGCCCTTTGGAATTGTGTGCTTCCCAGCAGCTGTGTGAATCCTTTACAGGCTGACACACACACACGACGTGGACACTGTAATGATAACACACTTTCTGAGAAGGTGTGTATTTACAGCCGAACACACACACGGCGTTACAAAACAAAGGTGCTAACAGGGTGAATACAAACTTGAAAGCTCATCTAGAGGCTCAGCAACAGAAAGCAGAAAGAAGTGCAGAAAGAAGTGCAGCGTCAGCTGCACACTGCAGATGAAACCCTTCAGTTGTGTTTTATCCTTTACACAGTTACAACCCTGCTGCCTGCCTACTTGAAGATTTAACAAGGCGTTCAGACTTGTGAAGGCATTTAGGCAAACTTTGCAAGGCATTTGGACACCTTCTGGGCCTGCAATCTGATAAAACCCTCCATATAAACCAGTCAATATGGCACACTTGAAAAGGTCTGGAGGCAAAGGCAAGCACTGAATGTCACGCAGTTTGAAATAGCTCTTCTGACTCTGTGAATATCCGCTCAGTTAATTTTCCAGGACCCAGAAAAATAAAAAAAAAAAAAGCAGCCCCAAACGACTTGAAATACCTTTATTAAACAAGTGACCCTGCTGTTCAGTCACTTGAACCTGCTCGGTTTTTGTCCAAAGCAAGCAGCAAGGCAGTACATCAGCAAACAACCTGCTGCAGGTTGGATCAGACACAAAAAACAAAACAAACCCAAAATTAGATAAGGCATGATGGACTGATCTGGATGCAGAGAGGAAGCGCCCAGGGCTAGAGGGTGCTGAGGCACAGCCTTTGCAGAGAGTGTGTGCACCCCGACACCTCCTGGTGCCTCAGGGCATAACGGAGCCACCAGCACAGCCTTTGCAGAGAGACTCCAAACAGGGGAAAACCCCTTCTTGAAGCACAAAAAAAATATTAATAAATATCAGTATATTTAACTGATGTGAAAAATATTAATCGATGTTTCAAATATAAAAAAATTAAACAATACCCTGTAGAAAACCTCCATTCTTTAACACATCAATTACTTTGACAAACACCAAAAAAAGTTTGGGTTGTTTTGGGTTTTTTTGTGGCTTTTTTTTTTTTTAAGGGTCTCTTTTTCCTTGCTTGAACAATATAAGCAGCGAAATTGCTAAAGGGCCATAACATTTGTGCTTCACATTAGAGACACATCAGATGAAGAGGATTGTGACATGATTCAAGCTGACCCTCCCCAAATTTATTTGATTACAGTCTCCTGTATTAAAGTGCATTTTCCAATAAAATGAGGTCATCTGTTGCATGCTGTTCTGGCATCAGACAAATGGGATTGATACTCAAATCGAGTTTGCCATTGCATTTCAGATCTGTATTTCAGATTTGTACTACAGAGATGATTACTGTTGCTAGCAGGCCGGTTTGATTCAAGTTTCTCTTCCCCTTCTCTGAGGGCTGCTCAGTTGTCTTTGTACACTTTCTTCCAATGAATTGCTGCTCATGCTCCCTTTCCACCTCTGAAGTTGTGACTTTACTTTCAAATGATAAAAATAAATCAAGAAACAGAACTGAGACCTCACCGTTATGCCCTTTCTCCTCAACGTACACATACACGCACTGGGAGGAGGTCAGTGGCACGGAGACGGCTTGAGGGTTTAAGGGTGCGAATTTCAACCCACCAGATCTGACCTCCTGTTTGATGAACAGGCTACCAGCCAGAGTGGAACCCCTTCCTGTACTCACCCAGACAACTAGGTCTCCCCAAAACTGCAGCACAGCAGAGCAAGCATCCGAGCTCCACTAACTGGAAATGATGACCCAGAGCAAAAGGACATGAAGGCTAGAAAGGGATTTTCCTCTCCTAGGGAATTAATTTTATTTTTTTTTCCTACAGTATTTGCTGAGGACATTTGACTGGATTCCAGCGGTCTCTATGGCAGGCAGAAGTGGGTACTTTACCTGGTAGTTTGGCTGCGTGGAAGTCAGTGGGGAAGTGAACAAGAAGGCGCTCAGAAAGACGTTGCCCTGGTATAACACATTCACATAACATACCACCTTGGCATAACAAAACGTGGGAGTTTGCTTCTGCCTCTCGGTATTGGGCTCTGCAATGTGGGCAGCTTAAATGCCCACATCATGCAGATACAGGATTTAGACTTGTAAAATAAATGCAATTTAAAAAAAAAAAAAAAGCACCAGCAAGTGTCTCACTTTGCAGTGACACCACGGGATTCACACACAGCAAGACATAAAAAACTCCCTTCTCCTTTAGTTTCAGAGCTGTATTTGCTATTTTATTCCATTGCACTGACCCTGAGGCACAGCTCTTGCAGCTAAACCATTTGTGCAACACACGTTCCAGTATCCAGAGTATTTCTTTTGCCCTTCTTATAGGAAAATGTTTAATCTGGTTTGAGGAAAGACCTGGTGAATGGCTGTACTGGGCAAGACAGGGAGCCCAGTAACTTCTTGTGGGCACGGTCTAGCTGTGAATGCAGGGAGAGAAGTGGATGTACAGACAAAAACACAGTATTCAGCAGGGATGTGCAAAGCTGGCGTTCAGCAGAGCTCCCCGGGAGGCTCCCGGCTCAGCACCACTAGGGAGCGTCAGACACCAGCGGCACGGATGGCAGCCAAGCAAGGAAAAATGGAGTGGGAGGGGAGATTTTCATACAACACAGGATCTATCCAAGTGTCCGGGTTGTAGGCAGAAGATGACAGTTAAAGCTGGCCGACTGCACAGGAAAAAATTTAACATCTGTATAGGCATCACATGCACCTGTTCTCATTATAGAGGGTTTTTTTTTTCCACTGCTCCCCTTAAGAAAGGCAGTTTTCAGAAGTATTTCCGAACTGCCAGATTTAATTTTTACCCCAGTTTGTCATTTCTCCTAGTGACAATACAACTAGAGCTGGCCAGTGCCAAAGCATCACCCCGAGTCATCAGGACAGGTCCTCAAGGAACGGGCATGGAGATGGGATGCAGCCAAGAAGGATCAAATGACCTGGTGTCAGGATGGGAGTGAAAAGAGGAAACCTGGGGAAGGCAAAAGAGAAGGAAAGACATGAGATAAAAGGAGGGATTCCTCCTTGGGTAACACACAGGTTAGGGCTCTTTGCTCATTTCCCAGGGGAGAGCAGTAGCAACCTGTGGAACTGGCTTGTCTTGATGTTCTGCAGCAAAGCACAGTTTAGGGTAGGATTTTGGGTGGGGAGAAGCACAGAGGCATCCTGGAAATCAAGAAATGCTGGTTAGACTCTGCAGATCCTGCAGCAATGTAAAGGGACCTTCATTTGAGGGAGGATGGAGGAAGACTGCTGCACAGAACGGTGATGACCCTGCAAGATGAGGACAGAGAGATGTAGGCAGAAACCCTTCTTTCTCCTGCACTGCTGGGGCACTGGCTGAAGCCTGGCGTGGGAAAGAAAAATAGCAAAATAGCACACAGCCAACGTATTCCCCAGAGAGACAGAGCACTCCCAACAGGACAAAGTGCACGGGACCATCTGTGGGTGGAAAGAGGAGGCTGGAGACCAAACCACCAGAAGTGGAGTAATCGGTTGCACAGCATCATGTCTGCTGCAGAGCCGCCACAGGCAGTCAGAAAATACCTCCCGTGCCTGGCCAAAGCCCATGAAAGTTTGCACTGTCTTGGGGAGGGCAGAATGAAATGGACACTCCTGTGTAGTTTTACAATCATCAGTGCCTCCCCAGCGCACTTGTAGGTGTCCCCCAGTTACAGAGAATGGAAGCGAGCCGCAGTGAGCAAACTCAAAATGTATGTTGCTGTGTAGGCAAAGTACTTCTGTGGCTGAAAACAGAAAGCAGGAGAGCATCAGGGCAACACGCCGGCCAGAAGGTTTTGCACTGCTCTTCAAAAGCTGTCATCCTCTAGAGAAACTGTTGCCCTGCAGATCGAGCACAGCAGGCTTCTGGATGATCACATGGCTGGCTGGTTCCATCTCACAAAAGGCGTCACTCCGAGTGGAACTGGGCAGAGGCTGCCATTTGTTAGTCTGTATGTTGTATACTGCCCTGCTTTGGGCTCTAAAGCCCTGGCTTTCCTTCAGGGAGACTGCAGAACCCTTCCTTGAAAATACACCTGGAAACCTTAGCAGGTGTAACTGCTACAGCACATCTGCCTGACTTTGCAAGCAGCCTAAAATACCAGACTTATAGCTCAGTTAACCAAAACACACTTTCCTTGTGCTTGTGGCCTGAAAGGGTATTAACTAAAGCCAGCATGGCTGAGGAATGTATTCTGTGAAGGACTCCCGCTGCTGAACTATGCTACCATAATACACTAAAAGCATGCCAGCATTAAAGAGACAGTAATCTAGGAAAGTATCACTCCTGTTTTTTTCCAAGTCCAGCAAGACTTACTATTAATATATCTACACTTTTCTCAGAAGCGTGAAGATGCAAGTTTACACACAGTGCCTTTTTAGCATGTGTATATTGGCTATATTCCTAGCTAGAAAGCTTGTAGGTTAAGTAGTCTTAAGCTGAGACATGAGTGTTACTGTTCAGCTGCACACCTGGAAACAGCTGGAAGCTGTTAGTGTCACAAGAAGCCAGTGTGCCACATAGAATAGTAGCGAAATACTGCAGCGGTGGAAGCTTCCCACCAGGAGCAGCTGGGGAACCAGAGTGCTTCGATCACTTGAGTAGGGGAGTGGGACTAGATGATTTCCAGAGGTCCCTTCCAACTCTGACAATTCCATGACCTCACTGCTTTTGTGCTAAATGCCAGAAAGGTGCACATTTGGGATCTCTTTTTTATTGCACCCCAAAGAGGAGCAATGGTGGGATCATAGCTTAGGAAAGAAGTTCATTTCAAGCTCTCCTAATTTCTCCTGGGTCGTGTGTCCCATAGACACCTTTTAGCAAATAAACATCTGTCGTGTTAGAAGAGGCCTAGCTAAGAAAGTAAAATCATAAGACAGAAAATTGGTTCATTTTACCTCCAGGACAACATCCAACATGGTCTTGGAGGAAGCATGACATGGGTACAAGCCTACAGTGTAGGCCTTCCAGAGAAAAAAGATAAAGGAAGGAGAGACTGAGGAATGGTACTGTTATCTAGCTCAGCCTGTGAACCCTACAGGAAACTCCTAAGTTACTCCAAAGTCCTTCATTCCAACCGATACTGAGATTTGCCCCTTGTAAAGTGCAAGACACAGTTAGTGTCATGACACATTATCACTTTTGTACAGTATTTCTTGATTTCATCAGTGCTTCTGACTAAGTCATATAGGTGTCAATTGACTGAGTAAACTACATAGTTCAGTAGAAACACAATTCCCCCCTAGAAAATTGAAGCATACATAGACATAATACCTGGAGCTTTCCAGACAGCCACAGGAGGACAATACAGGAGCTCGGGTAGCATTTTCCCCAGGGTTCGTGCAAACTATCCTGCAGGAAGCATTCAGTCCCAGGTACCAGTTGATACAACCAGCCTGTCTTACAGTTACTTGTCTGAGCCTCAGATGAGCCTCGTTTTTCCTGTTTGACAGTACAACTGGTTATTCTTTGAGCTAGAGGGAAGCGATACTGGGAAAGCCACAGGGCATTCAGCTGCCTCCTGGAGAGGGACACAACTCAGCAGGGAGATCGGGTGAAATGCCTTTCCACGTCAAACACCCTCAAAAGCTGGGACTTTTAATACTAACTACAAATTTATAGTACAACACCAACTAATAGTTAAATGATGCTTCAAGTCTATCGCCCAGGAAGTGTTATTTGCTTCAATGCTCATCGAGCATTTCTAGGCGACTGCAGCGGACCCTCCCAACTGTTTAATTTGTCACACTAAAGCAAACAATGTTTATCTGCCCAGAACTTAAATGCACGGGACTAGGAGACTACGTAATGCAGTGGACAGCATCACAACAGCATGATTCACAGCAGACTTACATTAAGTCCAGCCTCACCCAGAGTGTTTTCTACACTCCAACCTGTGGAAACATTCAAAGGTCACGGTGCTAAATGCCATAGGCGTATTTTTGCCACTCAAAGGACTTCCTCCTGTATCAGCTCTAGGATTGCACCTCCACTGCTTCAGTAAGGGTGAGGAAGGCTGCTGCATCCTGCCACCACCACCACTAAATATTTTCTGATGTGCATGAGGTCACAGTCCCTGCCCTGGCTCTTGCACAGCTCCGAGGTGAGTTAGCCATGTTTTGTCTCCATCACGAGCTCCATACTGGTTTCTTGTCATCCTCCCCTGAGACATCCTCTTGAATGTGCAGCTACTAACCCACAGGCAGGAAGCCCTGCCTGCTTCCCGTCCTCATTGCTCTCCTTCAGACCAGGCAAATCGAGGTGAAGGTGTGAGCCTGATTACATGTGTCACACTCCCAAATTGTCAGCAGTTCCACCTCCTCACAGGTAACGCCACAGCTATTTGCCCTGCCCAGCTGATATTTCCTCAGTTTCTGAGGTATTTTCTGAATTGCTTGAGCTATCGGGATGTTTGCATCCCGATAATAGCAGCACACTCACACCCTCCTCCCCCAGC
This sequence comes from Pedionomus torquatus, assembly GCA_013398155.1. Taxonomy (NCBI): domain Eukaryota; kingdom Metazoa; phylum Chordata; class Aves; order Charadriiformes; family Pedionomidae; genus Pedionomus; species Pedionomus torquatus. Next base: position 66,027 of record VZRU01008609.1, read on the forward strand.
CTCTCCTAAGGTTAGTCACCGTTCTGCCTAACCTCAGACTAACCTACAGGCAGGGAGCCCACGTTTCTACCACACCTATGGAAAAAACCTTCTTTTGGGGTGCAGTTCTCTGTGCTACTCACACTCAGAATCAGTGCATGCATTTCAGGGTCATGACAGAAGCCCACTGCATGACTGCTTCTGTCTAATCAAGCCTGGGAAACATCAGGAGGCCCTTTGCCAGCACACAAGATTTGAAGGATGGAGGGAACAATTCAAGCCTGTTCTTTCCTCGTATGGTACGTCCCAAGCAGTGGCAGTCATAGAATCATAGCATGGGTTTGGTTGGAAAGGACCTTTGAGACAGAATTGTAGAAAGGTTCAGGTTGGAAGGGACCTAGAACGTCACCAAGTTCCAGCCCCGCTGCCACAGGCAGGGACACCTCCACTAGACCAGCTTGCTCAAAGTCCCATCCAGCCTGGCCCTGAACTCCTCCAAGGGTAGGACATCCACAACTTCTCCGGGCAACCTCTGCCAGTGTGTCACCACCCTCACAGTAATGATCATCATGTACAACTGTTAACCTAGCACTGCCAAGTTACCACTAAACATGTCCCTCAGCATATCTACATGTCTTTTAAACACCTCCAGGAATGGTGACTCAACCACTTCCCTGTGCCCCTCACCTCCATGACTGGGTACACGATGACACAGACCCTTCAAAGCTGTGTTTAAAGAAGTCTGAATCACATGGTCATCAACATCAGCCCAGACAGCATTGTTTTGACTGGCAAAGGAAAAATTTTGGTCACCAGCTGATGCTGCCTGGACTCAACCAGTACTGATGCTAAGTAGATTCAGTGGTAAGTGGTGGAAGCACAGCTACCTGGTTCAACACTGCTTCAGAAAATTGAAGAAAGGACTCCTGTTCTAAAGCCCCCTTTAGATTCAGACTTCGCCCCATCTCCTGACCCATTAGGGCAGCAATGCCAGACTTGAGATGCTCAGTTCATTAAGATTTACGCAGTGTTTTGCCTCCAGCTTGCACAAACTTAAGCAAAGTGTCTGCCACGCACCACTTTTACCCCAAATACATTTCAATGGTGTTTTTTACCCCAAACACATTTCAAAAGCCTCTTCCCTACCTCACACCACAAACATGCTACAGAATTTTCCACCTTCTCCGTATTACCTTACAGAGGTTCACAGGGAGCAACGGGCCCTTTGAAGTCTATATTTCAGCCTAAGTGAATTTATTTGCCATTAGCAAAATCCCCATTCCTCATCAGAGCCTGAGATTATTTTCAATCCTGAGGGATGGCAGCTTTCCCCGTGAGGCTGAGTACGTCATTGTACTCGAAAGCAAAGAGGATCCTTGCAGTTCATTTGTGCTTTGAAGCACATAGAGGAAGCTGTGGTTTCTTCTAGAATTAACAGCAAATGGGAGCCAAACATCCTTCTGCCTTTTCCCTCTGGAAGGAGCCTGGGACCTGTCAGCAGCTTTGGACACCTGACTCCGTTTCCAGAGTTTATGCATTCACCAGCAACACTAGGAAGCTTGTGACGTTACTTTAAACTACTTTAAAAGGATGTAAAACCAGCCACTGTTCTAGGTCCAAACCTCTGTTCTGCAGCCACCATTTTCACTGAGAAAGACAGGTTGGTTCAAAGACACAATGGGAAAGTTTTGTATGGAAAAAGTAAGATCCTGGGGCAGTAAAAACAGAATATGGATTTTCCAAACACAGAAGTTCTTTCCTCCTCCGGAGTCCAAACAGCCCACCCACAAAAGCCAGGAGACCCTGCCACAAGGCAGCATGCCTTTTTCTCACTTGCTGATCTATTTGAACAGTCACAGCCCTCTGAAGTCAACATCACCAGCTCTTCCAGTGCTTTGAAACGATTCAGGGATGGGAAGGGAGGGAGAGAGGAAGGTTGCTTTTCCCTCCTCCCTTCCTGTCCCCAGGCACCTCAGCTCCCGCTGTTTCCCAGCTCTATTTCTCAGATGGTCCATACCTCCACTGACTGTATGTTACTCATCAGCTCTCAGTGAATGGAGACCAACTATCCAGTTTTAAAAAGTTTAGGACTTCTCAAAGGAGCAAGTCAAGTTCATGGGCTATCATTTTATTGAGATGCAGTTTCAAGCCCTTGAAAAAGTCATGTTTCCTCTAGGAAGCTTTTAAAACTCGGAGGTGAAAAAATCCCTGCAATTCATTGAGATCTTGGAGATAGAACTTCAACAAGTATTTTGGCATCAAAGGTAGTGAAATTCAAGGACTACACTGTCTACATAACCGTCAATGCTCTCTATACATTCACTTTCTCAGGTGTATACTGGCTCTGCTCTATTCACCCATTCTCTTCTTATTCCTGTGCTTCAACAAACCTGATTTGCTCGACAAAATAATGCATCTATCTCCAGAAAGAACAAACCAGAAGAAACAAGCCAGGAACAGCCCAGAAGACTATCACTGTGGGTTCAATACAAGGTAGCAGCTGCTCTCCTCAGCACACACTTTGCTTGTTTCAACTTAATTAGAGAAAAAAGACTCTATATCCTCCTTTCCCCGAGATCCTCTTTTCAACCAGTTAGAAAACTGCTGTGCTGGCACAAGTTTCTAACAGAGGGCAAATTTCAACTCAGCTTGTTCCGAAACAAGACATATTGACACCAACAAGCCTATCTTCTTCAAAGGACAGTACATCCTGCCCTACCCTCATGCCTGATAACACCTAGCTGAGAGAAAGGCTCCAAACTCCACAGGCAAATAGAAACTTCTACTCACATCTGAAAGAAGATGAGGTCAAGGTGTATTTCTATGAATAAACAAATTCCTATTCAAGTTAAACAGCAGCCACTGGCACAAACTACTAGTAAAACAATTGAAAAAAACTGTGTGTACTTACATATCAAAGTCTAGCTGCTGTAAGAGGAGCAATGAAGTAAGAGTCCTGTCATCTCTGCAGCCAGATTGTGCTTCGCAGCTCTGTTCCTGGGGGCCTCTGCTAAAGAACGTGGCCACCAGCTTCCCTACAACCAGCAGGAAGCTCACTACAAGGGCAGTCTCTACCCCTGGGCTCAGCTAGAAGTTGGTATGCTTCCTAATTCCTTGTAAAGCACTCCCACCTGGGGGCCAGGGAAGAGAGGGATGCTTGCTTCTGTGCCTTCCTCAGCTACCTGGTGATTAGCAGCTAGAGGAGAGGATGAGTTGGGCTAATCAGAGGAAGACAGAAGCAAGTTAACGACATTTTACCCCCGACCACTTTCCTGCAGGCTTCTTCCATCCCCTCTCTGCATTAATTTCCAAGCTTAATTTTTACAGGCTATAAGTGGTGTGTTAGTTTGCAGAAGCGCCTGACCTGTGAGGGGAGAACCGGGTTTTTCCCTACCTGAGAATCTACCACATTCTCCCAAGCACTAGGACAGGGGAGTTACACCATACCCTCCCTGCCAAGAGCACAGCAATGCTGGGCACTTCAAAGGAAGCGCAAGGAGAGGATGTTGGGGAATTCTATGAGTGCTCAAGGAGTTTTCTTCATCATGTGGAAAGCCACTCCCATAAAGTAGTGGGAAAGTGGGAATGCATTTTCAGAAATTCTCAAATGTGTTAGTAAATCACTGTTGCTTTCAGAGGCATAGGATTTTCCTTTCATTTATGTGCTGCTGCTGTCTCCCCTCTTTCTAGCAAGGCTTTTTAGCATGTGTCAATCCCTTACATCAGAAAGTAGTTAAGCATTAAATTTGTGCTCAAGGAACCAAAAAATGCAGGATTTACAGGGTCTCCTCTCTCCTTTCATTCTGCTGGCATGTTTCCAGTGACCCATTTTACACAGCCCTGAGGGCTGCAGGGACTCTGCAGCTAGATTTTTCCTACTTGTTAGTATTTCAACACGTACGCAGCCCTGAGCTTGTTTTGCCCTGGCCATGACAAAGGGGATGCAGATTGCAAAAGAGGTAGAGTCTCACTATTCCAGCCACTTTGCGACAGGATACCCAGAACAGCCTTACACTAATGTAGTAAGAAACAGAGATAGAGTTCAGATAACTGATTAAAGCTGACATTAAGTCTTGAAAAAAAAAATCAAATTGCCCTTATTATTTCCTTTTTTTTTTTGTCTTCTTGAAGCCTAATTCCCTGAGAGAGCTAATGAAACTACTGGATAAAACATGACTCCCAGGAGATTATCCTCCAAGCCTTCTTTCCTAGCTTCTAAAGGCTTTTTTTT
>VZRU01008609.1:74548-90544 GCA_013398155.1 Pedionomus torquatus
AACGCTCTGCATGCCACAGCATCTAAAAGATTGGACTGGAAAGATCTAAAGGAGGCAATAACATAAAAGCTTGAATTCCAGTGAAGCAGAAAATGATTTATGACAAGAGCTGGCACGGCTTCAACCCTCCAAGGACTGAAAGCTATACAGAAAAACGTTCAGCCCTGTGACTTCAGGTGGACCTTTTGTAACAGATGCATTCAGAAGGCAGGCCTCTATGGCAACTGTGGTCAAAGCCCATTAAATACAGTAGGAGAGTTAGCAAATTCTCCATTACACACAGTCTCTTTCCAACAGCTGTGGCAGTACAAGCAAATGTCCAAATAAACACTGATTAAAATGTATGTCAGTATACCCAATGCAGTGTAAACAGGAATTCATTGAACAGTCAAGCCTTTACCTGCTTTCTGTAGAAATCTGAAGCCATCCTAATCTTTCATTATTAAGAATTACATGCCAGTTGGGGGGTTGGCCTCTAGAGCATCCCATATTAAATGCAATACCCTCATCAACCTTCTTGCAACTCTGTGTTTGTGTGCAATGGATATGCATTTGAGGGGTGCATTTCTTCTGGAGGCAGAGTTAGCCACATAAAGGTGGGACTTTCAACAAAGTCCTCGGTGGCATCAGCAAGGACAGCAGGGCATATGTTACTTTTTGAGCACATGGGGAAAGTCCAGCTCTGCAGAAGTTTAACGATGTCACTTGGGCTCATTTAGACACAAACACATCTTACTATTCACATTTGAAGAACAGGGCTGTAACAAGAAGGCTGGCTGAAGATCCTGCCCAGGGCAGAATTCTAGAAAACTCTAGAAAAAGGGAGGCTTAAGGGCTTTGCTTGTCCCGTCTTCAAACGTTAAAAGAGAAAAGAAGGAAAGGATTGAGAGATTTTTATAAATTAATTCAACGTTATGTCATTGTGTGAGAGAGAATACTGTCTCCATTTATACAGCAACCCACTACTCTGAAAGTGATGGTAAGAAACGGCAAAAAAAGCAGTTGTAAGTGGTTCTGGTTACCCCTCAAGGTACAGCTGGCAAAGCCAGCTCAGATGCCTCTTTGAGGATTGTAGCACAGATTTACCCTTGTTCTGCCACAGTTCAACTTTTCCAATGCCAGCATCAGTCTCCATAAACTCCTGAGAAGTCTACCAGGCTTCCTTCCCATTCCAAGGATGCTTTGAAATACTGGCTACGGAGATCTTTCTCCAGCCCGCTAATTGGCTGAAAGTCTCTCCACACTGCGTATGTCCTCAATACATCCACACTGGTGGCTCACGCTCCTCCCCGCCTCTCCCAGTACTCCAACACAGTGCCCTTAGAGCTGCAGCCATTGCCTGCTCTTCCCTTCAGGCCCAGAAATACGTTGATTGCCTTTAATAGCAGGGCATATTTGTAAAATTGCACACATCCAGCAGCCTCTGCAAATAAAAGTCCCCCCTAAAGGCACTAAAGGTCACCCCTAAAGCACACAGCTGAGCCGTTCACAGTCGCTGTCTCAGACATTGTCTCCTTTTGGAGAGATTAAAGAGAAGGATCTGAAGTGGTTCACTCAGCAAGAGAGATGATATCCTAAAGAAATGTTTTCTAAACCCAGACACTGAATCGCCGCATTCTGCATGGGAATGGCTGGTCCTGCTTCCTACTTAATTGCATCTAATTCCCCAAACTTACGCTTGTGAGTACGTGCTTACTGCATGTGCGGCTGCCAGCGGCCTATCTGATCAGTGAATTAGGAATAAAAAGGCCCCCTTTTTCTACAGTACTAGTCTCTGATCATCAGACAGGTTAATTGCCTGCTTTCTCTTCAACTGCACATCTAAGATCCAATGTTTTCTCTGCTTTGTAACTATGGCCTGGCGAGATCAAAGCTTATCAGCAAATACCCTGGGCCAGATCCCCTGCTGAGTGAAAGTTTCCTGCTGCACCCCGAGGACGATGTTATCATAAAACCTGGTTGTGCTGGGCAGCGGGCTTGGCCCTGGTAAGCCTGTAGGCAGCTGTTTTGATTTTGCTCTCAGGCCCCAATGTCCTAGGAGTGCTGAAATAGTCCCTGGGGAAGAAAGGAAGCAGGGGCCAATAAACAGTACTAGTCCCAGCCCTCCTGATGTCTTTGGCAGATGAATCTGGCTTGAGGAACCGGGCCAGTGAGCATGAAGGTCCACCCAGAGTGAGATTTTGCCTGCAGGACCACCTTGCTGGAAGTGGGAGCTGTGGACAAAAAGCTCTGATGTTAAGTCAACCCAGAAAAGAAAAGCTGAAAGTTTACACTTGACTGTAGGTGCTCAGGAGCCAAGTGTTGCTGCCAGATTACTTGAAGAAAGCAGAGGAGGCACTGATTAGACACTAGAGGAAGGTAAAGCCACTGTTATTCCCCTGGAAGGAATTAATCCATTTTCATTCTGGAGCTCTGAGAAGAGTGCTAAGCTACCACCACAGGTAAATTCTTGTTTATTAAATCAGCTAGTAGATAAGAGGATAAGAAACCAGACATTATTACAGCCAACAAAACAGCCCTTAACTATAGTGATCTTTTGTGTTTAGCTCTATCCAAAGACACCAGGTGAGACTGCTATATGCAAATGGAAATAAGATACACTACATGCACAGCAAGTAAGTGTACAGCACTCAGTGCACTGCAGTAACATGCCACGCACACAAAAAAGGGAGAAATTATCATGCTCATTTTGCAAATGGGACAACCATTAGCTAAATTTCTATAGGGCGTGACAACAGCTACTCAAAAGTAATGTTGAAAGCCTGACAGAGCTTTACAGCAAACACCTTAACCAACCTTTCCAGTCTGTAGGAAACTGCATACTCTTAACAAGCCATGTATGACAGCAAAGATGGGCCCTTTTCTAGAAAGCCATGGCCAGAGCCTTAGGAAGCTTCCCTGTAAGCAGTGACTGTACCGGTGCTCTACTGGAACGCAAACAAAGATGTTAAAAGCAACTCCAATATTTAACAGCATAGTCCTTCATCTCCTCCCCTCTTCCTTTTTATGAGTGCAAAGTTGTATAATGGCAGAGTGGAAAGACAAATCCAACCTCCCTACCTCTAAAACCCTCCTGTAGAAATCCAAAATAATCCTATAGGCTGACAAAAAAATTAAAAAGAAAGAGGGACTCACTGCAAACCAGAAAGTCCCAGTGTTGCGCTCATCACTGGAAGAGCTCTCTTCTGCACTGACCCTTGTCTTTATTAGCTCCCAAACCAAACCACATGGCAGAAAAGTTGAAGTGCATTTGCCCCACTGGAATGTTTAAGGCATGGTATACACTTTAAGAATAGTCCACCTATTAGTGGACTTAGTCCACTTAGTCCACCTAAGGCTGCCCCCCAAAATAGAATGTCTTAGTCTTTGCCAGTTACCCCAAAAGCAGCTTTAATAGCAAGCAATGGGAATGTAAATCAAAGAAAGAATGTTCTTAGCACACACAGTATTAATACAACAGCTACCTTGTTTGGAAAAAGTCATGGAGAGAAGAAAAAGTTACATCGCAGGGCACAAACCTTCAGATAGCAGCCACCCTCACGCCAAGTGTTCACACCAGGGATTATTTTCAGAGAACATTCCCCCATTTAACATACCTTGGGCTATAGCACCTCCCATCCAAATAATAAACACAGTTCATAGCTATCTAGCATTCAGCTAATTGTGAACCTTCAACGTGTTATACGACTGCATTCCTCTCTGCCTGCCAGGATAGGGGGCACATGTTTTTCACACTGAACCGAAAACCCATGTTTTCCTAAGCATTAAGAGCCACAAAGAGCACATGCATAGAGGTCAGAGGAGTATGAGGCATTACCATTGCTTGATGGTAAAGAAAATAGTAGCCTGAGAATCATAAAATGGTTAGAGTTGGAAGGGACTTTAAAGATCATTGAGTTCCAACCCCCCGCCTCCCACTACAGCAGGTTGCTCAAAGCCCCATCCAGCCTGGCCTTAAACACTTCCAGGGATAGGGGCATCCACAGCTTCTCTGGGCAGTGTTCTTCTACTGTTCCAGTGCCTCACCACTCTCACAGTAAAGAATTTCTTCCTAATATCTAATCTAAATCTCTCCTCATCCAGTTTAAAACTGTTACCCCTTGTCCTATCACTATACTTCCTGACAAACTAATGTGGAATTAGAGTTTGGGGTGCAACTCCCTAACTTGGGCTTGTAAGAATACTACAACAGCTATTCCAGTAGCAATGGTAGGTTGTGGATGTACCTGACCAAAGTGCACATCCTGAGGACAGAACAAACCCGAATTCCTTCAATGGAGCCACTTTTAATATCGTAACTGATCTAAGTAGCTCGTGTTGCATTAAGCATGTGACTTTTCCCAATTGCCCAGTCAGGATCAAGGTGACAGGATTACATTTAATAAAACAATAAAAGCTTAGAAAAGCAAAAGGGACCAGAGAGACGACCTCTGGATGCACTGGACAGTGACTCTGGTAAGACAGCACTGCTGAGTTTGGTAAGCAACGTTCCAAGAAGAGGAGGTCTTGGCCTCACGAGCAATAAACCAAAATTTCTTGTTACAGCCTGGCTCGAGTGAGGGACGTCACACAGCTGTTGCGGGAGCATAGAGCATCCACCGGGACCTGCAGCGTCCCTTTGCTGTCTTGATACAGCGAGGGAGGAGCATGCTGCTTTGCACTTTGTCACAGAGCAGCCTTCCCTGCCTGTTTGTCTGAGGTGGTGCCAAGGTCTCAGGCAAGGAGCTGGCACGTAAAACTGCACCCACCTTCCCATCATCTGCAGCACAAGCCATTAGGCTACCAGCCTCTGCTTTTGCAGTCTTGGCAGGATAGCAAGCCAAAACCAGGCATCACCTCAAGTCCTTTTGCTCCCTGACATTGTTAATAATTGGGCTCCGGATTAAAAAGACTTTCTAGATCCCCAGCTCAGCCACTGTACATGAGAAGATTGCTATTTAGACCACAGTAACCTTTTTCCAAAGTCCCTCGGAGACTTGAGATTATAAATTCAACTCTAACCTTTGAAACGTTTTACCCACAGCTATGTGAAATCCTCAGGAACCAAGCACACAGGCCCTTGCAAAGTAAACATTTCCACCATTGCACAACTGGCATGACTGCAACTCTTCAGTTTGGTCCAGGTATCCGCGTGTAGCGTACAGTAGGCAAAGCTCTAGGCGAACACACCAGGCTATTAAAGAAACCCTCCAAGGCACAGCACAGGACCTTCCCAGCAGACAGAGGAAAATGCAGAATACCTCCTCCCACAGCAACAGGGGCAGACAGTGTTAACCACCAGTGCTAACACTCGTCCTGCCACACTAGCAAAGTCAAGGTTACATGTGAGTGCAAATCCCTGCCTGGGATCATCTCCATACAGGAGCACTGAAATGCCCTGCCAGGAAGAAAGAGGTGGCCTTGCTTTACTCTCACCAAACTCAGCAAGCCCTGCCTTCTCACGGGTTCTTACGCATCCCACCTTTCCATGACAGCTCTGTAGTTTTCTATTTTCAGCTGATTAATCCTTGACAACTGAGAGGTACACTGAAAGGAGCTGTTCCTATCTTTGTTCTGCTGAGGAGGGACAAGGGAAGTGAGAGATTCACAGGTCAGGAAGGAAGTGTGTGACAGAGGAAGAAGTTGCATTTGCCTCTCTAGGTCCAGGACAAAGTTTCTCACCACAGGCTAACTCTACCGTTGACTTCACTGGGTGGGAATGAAGCCAGCACCAGGTGCTCTGGAAATCCCATCACGAACACTTCCTTCATTTAGATGTTTTAATAGCATTTACAACTCTATGAGGAAGATGTAGTCGCTGCTGCCAAGAAAAACCCCACCAGCACTCTTTGAAGGAGAAATGAAATGCTTCATTAATTCAAAAATTGTTGAGATTGCAAATCAGGAACCGAACATACAGGTCTAGAGGCAAGATCACTAATAATTCATGAGCAAAATGCCATGTTTATGCAACATTAGGGATGAGATTTTAATTGCTTATTACTCTAATTGATTTCATTCAGTTGTTATGGCAACTTACTCCTTTTAGTATATGCACTACGCTAGACTCTTACAGGCTTAAGCTATAAAGCCAGGCTGTGCGACACATCCCAGTTGCAACACGCATTGGAAGATAAATAATGCTGATTATCTGCTCCTGTAACGCGTAGACAGAAACCACAGTTAGGGCTGTCCAACACTTTCTAGTCTAACGCTTTATAAATGCCACAGTTTCTCTCGGCAGCCCCATCTGGTGACTTCCATGCTTTTCTCTACCATGAACTACTCTCAGTTTACACCACCCAGCACCCTGCTTGAGCACAAACAGGGGCCATTTTGTGAAGAGACCAGTTAGTAATGGCAGTTTTGTCAGCCCGTATGTTAGACATTATCTCATCTATATTCTGACTCTTTTCCAGAAAGGCTTTTTACACAACAGGAATTCAGAGCAAGAACTCAAAACCTGACAGTCCAGACCTGCAATCCAAAACATGCCTTGTGCTGTTCAGAAGAAGGTACGCAGTTCAGCTAAACAACAACACCCAGCAAGGCTTTGCTTAGCTACGCTTACACATCCACTCCTGTCTCTCCCTCCTGTCCAGTCTCTCCCCAGTGATGGTGGAACTGCTGCTCATGGGTAAACGTATCCACTAGCTTGTGAGCAGCAAAATAGATCTTGCTCTCTGACCACACATGTTAGCAATGTGTGTTTTGCTGGTCTCTGGAATACACCCTGAAAGTCTCTTGGGAGTCGTACACCTCATGGGCATCAAGTTTTTAGGGAGCTGAAGACAGCAGCTGCAGATTAGGCAGAAATGGAAACAGACATTCCCCCTTGTCATAGGCCCTATGCAACGTACATGGAACTGGAAACTGCAAAAGCTGTTTTTTGGACTTGCCCCAGCATCCACTGATCCACATTTCACTGAGCTTCAAAGCCTCGAGAGTTACCTGGTACCACAAGAATAAAGCATTCACCTCTTAATCCTTCAAAAGCAAGCGAAGAAATGGCATGAGATTGTGAGGCAGTGCTGTCTTTGACATCAACTGCTTCCTTCACTGTACATGCTACAGTCAAGAGCCTGCTCTAAGGACTGACCAACAGAAACATACTACATATTCCACCAGAAATAAAACGGAACTGTTAAAGGCCAGGGCCTGAACACACTGACTTGATTTATGATGAAGGATTTTACTGCTCCGTGTTACTTGTTATATGATCAAGCAGGGGAGAAGTCAGGTTTCCTGTTTAGAAGGCCATTATCATTGCTTAAACATGGAATGACAATTCACTAGGAAGAGAAGTGGTTCCAGTACTGATCCCTTGTGGCCCAGTTCAGCCACAGGAGAGCAAGTGAGCAGCACCATAACATCTTGAGATCCTCTCAGAAACCGGGGCTCATCTATACCGATCCAAGCCTTCAGCTCTGCGCTTTAAATAAGCCCAGCAACACAATGCTATCTCACAAAGGCACAGGGAGGAACATCCCAGTACTCATGCAGAAACCATACAGCCTGGAGCCGTCCCAGGGGATGTCCTCCCCATAGAAACATTCCCTTCAGCCCCCTCATCCCCACCCAAACCAGTCTTACTGACAAGGCAGTTATGAAAATAAGCGCGTATTTAAACTATTGAGACTGCAAGCGTTCAAAGTTTCACCTTGTGGTACAAGAAAGCCCAAAGCAGCATTTAAAAACCACGCACAGCTCTGCCTATTGAAAAACGAGCCAACCACCAAAAGCCCCGTTCTTTGAACAAAGCCAGGCAAACCTCCTCTGAGGGATCCACAGCTATCTGACCCAACAAAATCAAAGTTGAGCCTAAATTATCAAACCGCAGAAGTGAACCCAACAGTGCTCTTGCAAGCAAATTTCTTTTCACACCAGGACGGACTTGAAAGGGGCTGAATGGTACAGCACAAGCTTTATTAAACAGACTTCTCTCACAAGCTGCTGGTACAACCTTAGGGACATTGCCTATGGCTTCCTACCCTATAAACAGCCCACCTACACAGCGCACACGTTATCCGCCAACTCCCAAGCGAGATGGTTGCTGCACTGAAGCGACCCCAGCGGGCACCTTTGAAGTAGAAGCTGAATGCTTTTTGCTGCAGTAGCTTTCATGTTCAAAGCGATCACAAGAGACAGCGAGGAAGCCATTGCTCTTAAAACATTACAGTGCGTTTCAAAGATGAACAGTTCCATTATATAATCAACTTTCAGTGTGAGTTATTAGACAGAAGGGAATTTCACACAGAACGTAGGGTTATCAAGTGTCCGTCCCTCATTTGCTGTATGTGGGAAGTGAGAAACCTCATAGTGCATTCCTGCTTAAAGAAAAAAAAAAAAAAAGCTGAAGGCCATGAAGAAAAAAGCCAAAAAGTTACTTTAACAGTGGCAGTGGCTCCGCTCTTCCCACACACGCTCCCATCATGAGTGACAAGCGCTGTTTGCCAGCCTCGCTGCACCCCATTCATACCCAGCCCACACACGCTGCCCGGCTGTGGGAGCGCCCAGGGCAGGATTTCCCTTCCCCTGCAGCAGCAGCAGCCAGCGCTGGAAGACAAGCTGGCCTGGTAGAGGGAGCACCTTTGTGCTTTTCCTCACTCCATCCCTTGCACATAAAAGGACAAGGAGAGGGAAAAATCCGTGTCAAGCTACAAGGTGCAATAGATCTATCATGATTCTGGATTGGAACTAGATGATCTTTAAGGTCCCTTCCAACCCAAACCATTCCATGATTCTCATGGCTGAGAGCATGTCCTGGCTCCCTCTGTCAGTCTTTCCATGGCTGGGAACATCTCTCCAGCAAGAGCCCTTTACAGCCCCTTATTCCTTAATTTTTGCAACATAGGAACCATTCGGAAATCCTTTGGCAGGATGAGACAAAAAGGAAACAAGATCAAGTTTGCCTTTGCTGAGTTATTGTGGTTGTCGGGGACTGACAAGGTGCAGACATGTTCCAGGACCAGAATGTCTTCTGACATCCCAGTCAGAAGACTGAGAACAGCACCAGCTGCAAATCCCGCAAAATCCAGCTGCAGTATCATGAGCTATACAGCAGGGAAAAAAAACAACCAAGCCAGCCAAAAGCTTCAAGTAACCAACCATAACTCACACCAGTTAACAAATACAGCACTTGGGTTTATTTTTGTTCTCAACTGAAACAAGACTCAGTAGGTTTTTTACCTGCAACCAAAGTACTTCGTTTCAAAAGTGAGCTTCCAGGCACAGAGACTTGCAGGAAGAAGTCTTCAGATGTACAGTAAATTAATATCATACAGAATACACAATAAATTACTATCTACATGCAACATACCTACAAAAAGTTACATACAATGTAAAAAAATACAGTATTTTCTGCTCATTTTTTGTTTTAAAATTTTTTCTGTACATTTTTTAAATTTACATTTTTATATACATTTTTGTAAACTTTTTTGAATTTTTATAAAAATGAAATCACGTAACAGTTATGAACTCACAGCACCACTCTTACCAGTCTAAAAACAACATTTGCATCTACAAAACAGCCTTTAGCTTGTTTGCTCCTTCATTTCTACTTCGGCACCAACACACTTCACACCATTATTCTGAGCTAATTACTCCGCTTGCTACCTAGCCATGTTCTCAATATGGAAACACAATCATACTTCAGTTTGTGCTTCAATAAAAAAGTTCAGAAAAGAAAAAAATCATTACATTAACTACTTCATCAACATCACATTTACCTGATATTACTGCATTATGTCTACTTTTCCTGCACTAACTGCTTTACATAAGCATGCAAACAAGTTGGATTATGATTCAATCAATAACATGAATATACTGAAAAACAACTACAAGGGTTAAATATTAAAAGGAATGTAGACTTATCAAGATTTACCATGTTAATAAGTCTAAGAAGCTAATAGTATGGATTGAATTTTAAGTTTTTAAACACACTGAAGTCTACAATGTGACTTTTGGTGTAAAACCGTCTGTATTAACAAAAATATGAAAGTTACTCCCTGCCATGCACTTTATGCTACCCTTTAGTGATAACTAGTATTGACCAGAAACCTCCTTTGCCATGCATGCTCCTGCTATAATATCCTGAAATAGGAATTCCTGAAGTTTATAAAAAACAAGCTTTAAAAAAAAAAAAAAAATCCACTTGAAGTACACAACTCAAGATCCACATGAAGTGTTAAAGCAGTTTCAGTATTCGGCCCACTTGACAGTAAGTCATCTCAGCCTGGTTCTACATCTCCATACCATTCCACACAACCAACCCAGCCAATTTGATCTAATCCCAAAATATTAAAGAGTGGAAGTACTGCTCTCAGGAGGACTCAAATCCAACCTCCTGCTCCGAGTTTTGTCATGTTGAATCCTGAGAACCTCTCAGGACAGACTGCACAGCCCCTCTTGGTCCACTCCTAATGCTTGACTGTCCCCACAAAGCAAACTTCTTCTGTTCTCCGAGGAGTTCACACTTCAAAGTCCCCCAATTCCTGCTCCATGCTCCTCAGTCAAGACTCTGAAATCACCTCCTCTTCAGCAACCTCCTCTTAGGTACCAAAAGACTGCTGCTCAAACCCAAAGGCCACTTGGCCAGGCTGAACAAATTCCTTTTGCTTAGCCTCTCCTCACAGCTCCTGTGCCCCAAATTGCTCAGCCATCTTGGCAGCTTCCTGTTGGACTTGCACAAGTTGATCAATGTCTGGAACCAGAACTGGACACTGATCCAGCTGAGAATGAGTGAATGACAAGCAAAGGGCGGAAAAAAACACCCCAAGCCCGCTTCCCTTGATCTACTGGCTCCGCATCTGTTAACACAGGCCAGTACATCCACTGCCACCAGGGAACACTAGTAACATGTTTAACTGCTAAGCATTTTGGACCACCAGGTGCAGGACTACTTTTATGCTTGTTTGCAACAGAACTATACATTAGCTTTTTTGCTGAACTGGGGACCTGAATGGGATTTCTTTTCTTTCTTAAAATCACAACAACAAAACAAAACAAAAGCCAACAAGGCAGGCATTCAAAGTATTGATATACCACAGCAATTCTTGCCTTAATACAGTTTGCAGATTACCACCTCATTTATTATTGCCAAGAGATTCTATGGTGCATCAAAAAAGCTCAGCCTAATACAATCAAGACTTAATGTTAAGACCGACAGCTGAGAGTTTGCCACTTTGTTTTAGGTTTGAGTTCAAAGAAGAAGGTGCCTTCCAGATCACTTGGAGAACTGCTAAGGCTTTCTTCTCCGCAGCTCATATCTTCACAGGAGTCTTCACTAGAAGGAACAGTAGGAAAGGCAATTTTAACAAAGTACCCCTCAGAAGTAGGTTTTAACAAATCCCTCAACAAGTGGCAAAGTACTCCCCGATGCTCTACTTTCTTGCATGCTTTTCTGCTCCCAGTATAACATGCCAGATCTAAATGCTTCTCAGCACTAAGGCTTAAAATCATATAAAGGTACAATTTCCTTTCTCATAGTGCCAAAATTGTTCTACCAGTCAAGAAGCCAGTGTTCAAGATATAAATTACTCCAGGAGACTTCGGTGCTTTGTAAGCCTCCCTGTCTTTAAAAAACAAAAGAATGCCTGCAACCCTCCCCCCGGCAAGCATTTGTGGAACTGTGACTGCATTGTTCCAAAACAGCTCTTTTTTACCTTCTGCTCAAGATGTAACTTCAGTCCACCAGTATTTTTGAAGCTAGCTATTTTTACCCCCCAAGTAGGACTGAATAAGCCTAGTTACACTGAGTTGCCACTGACATTTCCAGAAAATGTGAATTCCCAGCAAATTAAAACACCTGGTAGAAGTTTTACCAACCTCTCACTTTCATTGAAACATCCACCCTCTGGTATTGTTGGCAACTCAGGAACACTGTAGTAACTGTTTTGTAGATTCTGGGCTGTACGTCTCGAAACAATCCAAACCAGCTTTTTATGATCAGGCTTGCAACATTCTGGAGAAGAATAATCTGCTAGGCATTTTGAGACCAGTTCCCTCCAGTAAAGCAGATCACTATCGCTTATCTGTAAAGCAAAAAAAGAACCCATTTAGCTTATTACACAAGGGCTCTAAAGGTAAGCCCTCTCTCCATTTTACCTTCTTGGAAAAAAACTTGAGAAAATTCCAGTCAAGATATGAGTCATGCAGTGATACCATTGTTAAAGTTGGGCTGCTTTTGAAGGTGAACTCCTCTACACCTCCTAGAAACACGGTGAAGTCTGAGTTAAGTTGACAGTTTGCCTATCAGTTGCTGCTAACTTTTTCATTTCCACTTCCAAAAGAAATATGAAACCAGGATTATCCCATTTTAAAATTGAACAATCTCATACTTTAAGGAACTACTTCTACCCCCCAAGAAACTGGGTTAGTTCAATTTGGCTGCAAGAGTGAAAAAGCTTGGTTTAGACTACCGACTGATACAGTATGCAACTAGAAGCTATAAATCCTGATAGTTATTCCAGCAAAAAGAATAACCAGCTCAGCAGTCACAGTAGTCCTATGAACCGATTAGAAGTTTCTCTAGAACATACAGCTAGAGCTGTACAAGCTAAATCAACTGCTCGTTAAAGCATGTATTGTGCAGGCATTAGGTCAGCATTTCTTCTGATTTTATACATTTAAGCTAGTGGGGTTTTTTTTTCAAATTAAAATCCTTCTTCTTGCCAGGCAGCTGCCAAGATGTGCCAGTGAGAAATGACCACCCTAACCTCATCCTCTAAGCAGCAGGTTTTTTGCATTTGGCATTCCACTAAAGAAGCCATGTTCATTACAGGAGTTACAGGCAGATGCTAAAAGACCCACTCCATTGCTTATTTCAGCTGCTGCCAAACAGTATACCTGTACAGATCGTACCCTCACAGCAGGGGTCCCTTAAATGTAACGTCATGTATCATTAACTGCACCAGTCCCAACAACTGCCAAGACAATCCACAGAAAACAGTTACCTTAGAATGCTTCTGAACACGAAGAAGGATCTCAAACAGCTCAACAGATTTCAAAGTCTGAACTTCTAGAGTGAGAAGGCACAAGGCCAAGACAGATGGCTAGAAGGACAAAAACACATTGCTCAACATAACATGAAAAAAAAAACCTACTCGGAAGTCAAGGAAAGATTCTTCTACTTACTTTTGCTTTAGAAAAGACTAGACGGCAGTTGCAAGCTTTTAGCTGTGCTTCCAATTTGTCAAGATTCAATACTTCTTTCCTGTAACACAGACAAGAGAAGCAGCACTTACATCAACTATTCACTTGTCACAAAGTAAGAACTAAGGAGTTGCCTCCTCTACAGCTAGTGCTATTATCATTTAAGAGACAACTAAAGAGAAAGAGGGCTCAGCAAACACGTAGACCACTACCAATGTGCAACTCAACTCACCTTTCTGAGGTATGAGAGAGTACAATAGTATGGTACAAGTGCAAGAAGGTTAAGGCAGTAGTAGCTTTAAATTCAAAGTGCAACTTTTCTGAAATTATTTTTTCCATCCGTTTCAGGTCGGACACAGTGCATTTACATTGGCTGATCCGGATGATCTCATGAGCAGATGGAATATTGCATTCTTCTTCAATTACTCGGGCAGCCAGTTGGAAACAACAAACCCCAATGCAAGATAAATGCTTTGGTTTCACCTAAAAATAAGACAAAGCACTATGAATATTCCCCCCCGATAAACACTACGCTTATCAAACAGTAAGACCAACAACTTACCCAACCTCTGTGAGCCGTTTCAAACATTCACAGTTCAATAAAAAGATTTGTTTATCTCAACTAGGCCTGACATCAGCTCACACACCTCACCCAGTCAGAACTGGTTTCATGACTTCAGTTTCAGCAAAACATAGCTGGCAGAGCCAATAAAGCACTATCAATCTGCCATAGCTAAATCAGAGGAAGGGAAGTTCAACAGCTGAGCACCCTCTATTGAAACAGCTCTGCATCACTACCCAACAAATAAAGTGCAGTGGTAACTGCAATACCCCACTTCTCCAGGCAGCAGTGCTCACGGGCCCTCATTTAAAGGCTACACAAATCCAGCTCGAGCCTGTTGTAGGCAGTCCTCTGTCCTCAACCTGTTCCCACTTCTGCTATTGTCTCCCATGTACCAATATAACATTTTATGCAACCTCAAGGCCAGTCAGGCCAGAGAACTGATGCAACTTTTGTTTTTCTGCCAACTTAACAATGGGGAACTGGTTTAGGTTCAAACTGGCTGCCACAAAGCAGCACAAACACCAAAAACATCCAGGAAGCTATCAGGAAGCTTGGTGTTAGTTCCAGAACCAAGCTAAGTTTTAACACAATACCTAGAAATAGTCTGCACCCCAAGTTGTTGTGCTTCTTAATTTCTCCTTTCTTGGTCTTTTACACCTACATGGTGAAGGCTACAGACTTATAGGAAGTAAACTATGCTGCTACTTGCCTTTAGAAGTAAAAAGAGGCCAGTAGTACATAGCAGTTAATAAATCACATCAACGTAAGCTTATCTTTCGTGGACAACATCAACTTAAAGTTTACAAAAGAGGACTTCAGAAATGCTGCCAGCATAACTATGGCTATTTACTCATACTATCTACTAGATCACAACCTTTCCCCATTTGTAAGGAAAGAAAGTTTCCATATTCCCAGCTAGCAGGTCTTCTCCCCCAAAATACCTTCATAAGAGCCAAGAATCTGTCCAGAATGTTAACAGCCAAAACAAACGTTTCAGTTGCAAAACCAAAAAAGTTGGTCAGACTCCAAAGATCTTCCACTTTGGCATTCCTTTGCCTCGGACACAGAGTATTTTCATTCTGTAACAAGAAAAGTAAAATCAGAATTATTAAGTGGCAGCAATAATGACTGTGATCGCTCACGTTGCACAAGTCATCTTTTACTTAGAAAAAAGAGAAGCAATTATTTTCTGTAACTACTTCTCATAAATTCAAAAAATTAATTTAGATACTTGATACTCAAAACACACCCAACAGATTCCAGCCAGGTCCAGAGTCTCACTGTTGCAATACCCAGCACAACCACATCTCCAGTAGGCACTTGTTATTTTAACACAATAGTTACCAAGTGTGTGCATACACAGTGATTCCTGACCTTACAGAAACAGAGATGACCAAACTCAGCTTATTCTCCTCTCTGCTACAATGTCAATATTTAAGCAACAAAAGTTCTGCTTTCAAAACAAACAAGGAAATTGATTTAATAGATTTTTATTTTTTTTGTTAAACGTTAAGGCCCTTTCAAAAGCAAACCACAAGCACCTGAAGGAATGTAAGCCTGCCTTAAACCCCGTAAAGAACTCTGGCCATTAACGTGGAAAGCTTTACACTTAATTCGATTTTTGCTGTTAAGTAGGTTCGTTTCCGTATACCTTGCAAAAGAAAAGCTGGTCATTTCCCCATTCGTTAATTGCCTACGTGACGTCCCAGCTTCCCTGCAGTGGTACAAGACAGCGGTAACAAAGCTCCGAAGATTAAAAAAAAGACACTTCTCTCGGTTCTGTGTTCAATAGAAGTTTGAAAAAATAAACACCTAAATAATTTACTTGCCTTGCAGGTCGCACTTCTTTGATAACGTAGTGCATGTTAATAAGCACAGACGAAGCCCAAGTTTAAACAAAAGGCAAGCGGTGTTTACAGAGGAAAGAATTAACTTTCCGAGGTTCAGTCGCATCTATCTCCCTTGTATCTCAGAGGATTTTTAAGAAAAACCAAACACGTATTTGCTGCCCCGAGGAGCCTGCCTCACCCTCCCCCCGTTCCCCGGGGTCAAGCCCGGCTCTCCCTCACCTCGGCGGCGCACTCGATGAGGCTGAGCCCCTTCTCTCGGGGCTGAAACCGTCCCTCCTGCTCCAGGTGGAGATTCAGCTGCTTGAAGAGCCACAGCGCCTCGCTGCTCATCTTCTCCCCTGCCTCCGGATCCTTCTACCTTCACGGCAGACAAAACGCGGCGTCAACAGCTGCCACCTGGCCCCCTCCCTGCCGGAGGCCCCTCAACCGCCCTTTCCCCGGGGCGGAGAC
>VZRU01008610.1:0-18277 GCA_013398155.1 Pedionomus torquatus
TTTTTTTTTTTTTAATGTTTGTACAATTAAAGCTATACCATAAAGCAGTTTACTATTTTTGTTTACCCTAGCAAACTTTCAAGATGACTGTGTTCCCATGCGCAGTTATAACTTCACGCACCTCGCCTGCACATCTAATGCTGTTTTGATATAGGCCATGGTCTGTAAGGATTCACATTCACTGGGTTCCACGGTCTGGGTTTGATGGGAGGACTGAAAACACGTATCTAGCTTTATAGGCACAAAAGAGAGCGGTAAGCTTGCTAAAGATTTATTTTGTTTTGGGGAGGCAAAGAACATCATTCAGGGAACTCTTCATTAGAGATCACAGCATGCATTTCTTCTGTGATATTCTGCATTAATACAAAATGGTGGTTGCCCTTTAAAAAACTGAAAAAATTCTAAGATTATCTAGGTGCATACACCACTCTGTTCCTCTGTATTTCTTGGAAATTCTCTCCTGCAGAGGTTATTTCTGTAGAATAACACTTCATAAAATCATAGAATCATAGAATGGTTAGAATTGGAAAGGACCTTGAAGATCATCATGTTCCAACCCCCCTGCCATGGGCAGGGACACCTCCCACTAGGCCAGGTTGCTTAAAGCCCCATCAAGCCTGGCCTTAAATACTTCCAGGGATGGGACATCCACAGCTTCCCTGGGCAACCTGTTCCAGTGCCTCACTACCCTTACAGTAAAGAATTTTTTCCTAATATCCAATCTAAATCTCCCCTCTTCCAGTTTAAAACCATTACCCTTTGTCCTGTCACTATACTTCCTGACAAAGAGTCCCTCTCCTGCTCTCCTGTAGCTCCCTTCAGATACTGGAAGGCTGCTCTAAGGTCTCCCCGGAGCCTTCTCTTTTCCAGGCTGAACAGCCCCAGCTCTCTCAGTCTGTGTTCATAGCAGAGGTGCTCCATCCCTCTAATCATCCTTGTGGCCCTNTTTCTTTCTCCGCTGCTTGATGGCGATAGCGCAGAAGACCATGAGAAAGAGCAGGGAAGCCAGAGCTCCTGCTGTGCCAGTTATAACGTTCCATCGCACGTTGTGGGGAACGACAATGCTTGCTGCGCTCCGGGTACCAGGAACAGTTGGGGTTGCCCGTCTGACCGCATCTGGAGGAGCAATTGGGAGCATTAGTGTGTCCTGCGCGCCACCGGTGAGCTTGCAGCATGCTGGATATGGCTGGAAAGTTCCCTGTGTTTGTGATTCAGAATGAGTCTCACCTTTTAGAAGTTAGAGCACTTGGTAATTACAAAATGACCTATTAGAAGAGAGCCAATGACCAGTTTTGCTAGGGATATTACGTGCTTTAACAAGGAACTCCATTTATGACAAGGTGCAAGGTAAAGGGCCAAGGAATCTTTGGTGTCTTCAGCAGATAACCTCTAATACCTACCTCAGGTTTGGGGCCATGTGGAGTATTTGCAAAATTTCTCTTAAGTTGAACTGCCAGGAGTAGTATTAAGTGTAGGTGACCTTCAGAGATCTGCCATCTAACTTCACCAGACCAAGTAGGGTCACAGCATGAATAATCAGGTTAGGGAGAAAACAGTGTTTGCGTCATCGTGAGAATTTTTTATAAGGATGGGGAGCACAGCAGGAGAAGGCAAGGAGTACATACTCTTCAAAGCTGTTACAGAAAATCCAGTGTATCAAATGTCAGTAGTAAAGCTGGGAAACAAACTAAAAATTTCTGAGGATTCCAATAAGAAAAGTGTGAAAAAGATCCAACTCCAACGAGTATGAATCTTCAAACTACTTCCATTATTTCAATTAAACATCAATTTATTTTTTTTGCTGTACACCCTTTATGAAATTCAGCAATATCTAAAATTGGTTTTACTGGTTATATTCTCATTACCAGTCCATCTTGAATTGTATTCAGTAACAGGTGTATTCAGTTTGCTGGCAGGAAATTCCTGAACCTTGAGGAAGAGATGGTTGAATTTACACACAAATATAGTCCTACCAAGCCCATTGGGACAGTGTGAGGGGGTAGCAGGTTGCAAACACAGCTTCTTAATGAGGAAAAAATTGCTAAAATAGTACAATCAGTGTTCATATCTTAAAAAGGGTAGGATGTGGGGATTTAGATCACCTTGCTGTAAGAGCAATTCTGCAGAAAAATGCTAAGTTAAACGAGTTTTTTAAAAAACTACTTTTCACATGAGTAGATGGTGGAAAATGAAACTTGCCTGTTGATACATTACCAAGCTTATTTTTGAAAGGAAATGAAATCAAATTTGCCTATCTGACGACCCAGAATTTGAGCCCTTGGATCTGTTTATAGCATGCTCACTATTAAAACCATACGGTTTTGTGGCAGAACAGTTTGCTGTTTCGGTTCAAGCTTGTGGTAGAGAACAGCTCATAGTATTTTGTGGTTTTTGCATGTGTGCCTCCCCAGCAGTCAGCCCCTGGTGTCATACAGGCTTAGGTTTATTTGGCACACCAGCTTTTTGGTGAATTTCAGAGCCCACGCTACTAAAATAAATGTAACTATTGCTCCAGCAATTAAAATGAGGTCTCGCCAAAAGAACTCGAGGCACAGGATTGGGAGAAGCCTCTTACAAGCCCCCAGCTCATTTCCAGTCAGCTGCCTCAAGGACTTCATCCTCAAGGGAGCTGGGCTTGCGCATCTGGTGTTCTCAAGAGAGGGTGCAGAGATGTCTTCTAACCAGAGTTTTAGATACAGAATATGACAGTCACAGTTCCAAGGGTTGTCAAATATCCTCACTTCTTCCAGTCTGTGCAATCTGTCCAGGGCACCGGGAGGAACTGAGGTCAAGCTGTTGTTGTGTAGATAAAGTGTCTTGGTGCTAACAGGCAAGGCTGGCACTTCCGTCAGCTTCCTTGAGCTGCAGTCTACGTGTAAACCGTTCATTTCCCCCAGCGACTTACAGTTGCAGGAGGCAGGACAGGCTTCAGTTCGGGTCATGCGGAACAGCAATGATAGGGCAAATCCTGCAACAACGATGAGTTCTGTCTTGTTCATGCTTCCACTACCCAGAGAATAAGAATAATGCTCTGATAAGTATGATTCATTATGACTCTAAATGGAGAACTAGAACACACCTATTTCTTTCTCAGGATTACTCATGAGGTTTAGGCTTTTTGAAGAAGATTTTAGCTTTTCTTTCCCACAGAGCTATTCTTCCTGGCATTAAGTAGCATAGATGCAACTGGGAAAGAGGGCAGTGCTTCCATTTTGTCTCTAGTTCATTGCTTTTCCTCCATAATTGTACAAAATATATTATTGTGCAAAGTTCTGGAATAGAATGTCACCATGAGATAACAGTAAAAACTAGATTACTTTTAGGCAAAGGTTTTGATTCGGTTCCTATATCTTCATAGGTCTAGCATTAAAATTGTGTGTTGAAGTCAGTTTTCAAAATTTACTTTAAGAGATTGAATGAAAGAGAGTAAATGTCTAAAAATCTCCTTTCTGAGAGTATGAAGATTCTAACCAAGAAGTACATATTTTTATGTGACAAGTACTTTTTTGCTGCCTTGTAGCTTCGTGCATTTCTGAGAACATACAGGTTAAGACTTGGATAAATACAGAAATTTTACTTATCTGGTACTTCTTATCTTTTAGGGATAAAATAACCATGCTTTGGGCTACATTTTTACTATGTAATTCCCACTTCTGTAGAGTGGATCCCACTAGACTTCAATTTCAGTCCCTTCTACTTGCCAGTTTTAAGCCTCTAAAACTATTCCCTTCCTGTATTTCTTACTACTTCCCCGCACTTAAAAATACTTGGGACCAGGCTGGGATTTGTAATACAAACCTCCTTGCACAGGCTGGGGAATTTCTAGTCTTGAAACCATCTTTCTTTATGATTTAAATACATCCCACAATTAAAAGGTATTTTCTTCTTTCTTTCTTTTTTTTTTTTTTACGCATTTGTAGTAAGTAAATATTGTAGCAAAAAGGTCTCACTGTATATTGCCTTGGATATTACTTGGAGAATGGCAGATTCTTTAAAAAGTGTTGTTTTTTTATACACTATAGGATTAAAGAAAATGCCTTTGTACTTTAAGAAGGTGAAGGCAGTTGTGTAACTTAATTTGCAGACAAAATTTAGAAGAACATTGAGTATGATTTTAAAATTGGACTGGACAAAGCCTGACAAGTAGCAAGCAGGCAAAACAGACCTGTTCACAACAAATACAGAGTAAAAGAAGTTTTCACATACTAAGGCAATAAGGAGCTTGAATTATACTAATGCAGAACGCACTTCAGAAAAAAAATTCTTCAAATAATGTTTGCAAGTGTAGAGATATTTTAGAACTAAAAAAAAAAAGGTTTTCCTCTTAAAATTCTAAAATAAGCTGAGATATTTTTTTTTCCCCCCAAGGAACTGTCATTTAATAAAAAATAAAATTGTCAGGGAAATGGATTGGTTTTGTTTTTAATTAATTTGCTTCAATTTACTTGCAAAGATTATGTAATTACCTTTTCAAAATAAAGTTAGACAGCTTTAGATTCCTGATGTAAATAGTTTATATCCTATATTTTAGATTGTATTAAAGCTACATAAAATGATAAACTTCATCACAGAGGAGCTGAAATAGTAATCTTAACAATCTCCTATGTCTTTGTTAGCAAATTGTTTTAATATCTTTGATCTGAATCTAGATACTCATCTGTTAGTTTTCAAGGAATCTACTAGAGCTGATTTTTTCCAAGTAGACAAAAGGACAAGACTATGTCATCTGACTGAAAAAAAGTTAAGCAGCATCTATGGAAGAGATGGTCTATTCTGGTTTAATATACAAACAGCAAGAAATGCCCAATGGAATAGAAATAGGAACTGCAGCAAAAACACAGGAGGAGGTTGGTAGAGGGGTACTTACCCTTACTTGTTCCCTCTTGATGCCTTTCCCTCTGCTTGGTGAAGCGTTGGAGTACAGACAGCAGCTGGAGCTGGCTTTGGATAGTCACTAAGGAAATGTGTTAAAGAAGATGACCTTGTTCCTGTATGTAACAGGAAAGGGTTCCCACTGGAAGATGCTCTCTATGGTTGACGTATGTTGGGGCATTTTCTATTTTCTGCAGACAAGAGGAAATGCTTTTGAAATTTTTTTAATTTTTTTTTTTTTTTTTTGATGATGTATGTTTCCTGTTAAGCCTGGCAATGTCTGGAAACCTGAGATGAGTCATCTGAAATCTAGTGGTTTTTTTCTCAGCTGTAATAATCTGCAGGTATAAAAGTTAGCTTGAGCTTCTGCTGCTGATGCATGCAAGCCCCAGCAAGATACAAGGGAGCTAAAGTTAGCCCGTGAAATAAAGTCCTCCTGTTTAAGTCAAAACCAGGTGTGTTTGAGATCTGCTTTTGCACTGATGAAGTAAAGTTTGTACAAGCACACCACAGCATCAAAATAACTGATGTTAGTCAGAAGGGATCATTAAGGGACTGCAAAATATGGTTAGCACAGCCTAGAGGACAGGGACAGCCCTGGGTACACATATAGACTTTCTTCCCAGCCACGAGAGCTGTGTACAGCTCAGAAGAGGACTATGATCCTGAAAATTTCTTCATGCTCAACCTGCTGAAGAATATCAACTGTCAAATAATAGCAATGTGACATCTTAGAATATAACATGCTCTGTGTATATTTGGCTGGAAAACTGGTAATTCATGATGAAAATTCAGTAAAACAAAAATGTTTGGTTTTCTATAATTAAGAAATTCTAGAATTATGATAGCTATTCCAGAATTAAGTACCAGAACTTAGTTCTAGATTTAAGATAGAATTAAGATAGCAGTTGCCTTTTGGAAACCCAATGTGTTGTGGATCCCGTGTTTAGTTCAGGCCAGTTCTTGGTTAGCCTGTTCTCTTGCGGACAGGCTTTGGGCTGGAAATGAAACCCAAGTGAGTTTCAGATGTTGCAGATGTGCAGTAGAGCCGAGGTTCTGAACTGTTTTTACTTTATAATATGCTATTCTTGGGGGGAAGGGAAATTTCTGACATTTAAAATTTTTCTGATAGCAACTGCTATTGTTTTATTTAAAGCACTTTTCTTCATTAAGTCTAATCAATCTGTAGCCTGAAGTTTGTTAGGAGCTCAAGAAAATTATTTAATGTGTATCTCCATTCTTTAGTACTTTAAAAGGTAATTTAGACAGTGCTGAAGGGAGAAGACAAAAATACTTCAAACCCTGTTTAAATTTTGATCTTTTCTATGAGATGAGGAAAGTGGTTCCTCCCTTGTTGAAATTAACAGTCCATCTGCTTATCAGATGTTCCACAGCTGGATGTGTGAGTTGACTGCTAATAATGGGAAGATCCTTCTGTCTTAGGAACTGTTTCTTTCTTTTTTTTTTTTTTAAATTATGTCAGTAGATCAT
This sequence comes from Pedionomus torquatus, assembly GCA_013398155.1. NCBI lineage: Eukaryota > Metazoa > Chordata > Aves > Charadriiformes > Pedionomidae > Pedionomus > Pedionomus torquatus. The sequence continues at coordinate 6,364 of VZRU01008610.1, forward strand.
AGATTTCTCAAATGTCTGTCTTCCCTCATGCCAGTTTCCTGTATCACACCATCTATGCCATGCCTTAAAGAATGCTGCTGCACAGAATGAAAAGTTAGCTGTTATATGGTGAGAATTCCAGTATCTGAAGAGGGCTTACAAGAAAGCTGGAGAGGGTTTTGTTACAAGGGCATGTACGGATAGGATGAGGGGTAATGGTTTCAAACTGGAAGAGGGTATATTTAGATTGAATATTAAAAAGAACTTCTTTGCTGTGAGGGTGGTGAGACCCTGGCCCAGGTTGCCCAGAGAAGCTGTGGCTGCCCCATCCCTGGAGGGGTTCAAGGCCAGGTTGGACGGGACTTGGAGCAACCTGCTCTGGTGGGAGGTGTCCCTGTGTCCCTGTCCAGGGCAGGGGGTGGCACTAGTGATCTTATAAGTTCCCTTCCAACCCAAACCATTCTATGATTTTATGAAATCAAATGCTGCATCTTTTTTGCACTGAAATGTATGCAAAATCGTTGCAATCCTCTGGAGTCCATATTCCAATTCTGTGCCTCGGGTAATCCTCCCAAAGGTAGCCCTTGCCTTCCTCTGGCTGCTGTGTCACACATGGCTGAAGAAGGAGCTGGCTCTGACTGAGTTCCTCAATCTGTTACTTGTGATGAGGACTGAGGGCTAGTTCCTTTCCCTCTCAGGGGAGGTGAATGTGTGCAGGGGCTATGGGGCAGAAACAAAGCTTAAAATATCAGACATTTTGTGCAAGACATGGAAGTATTCAAGATGGATGGGGCTTTGAGCAACCTGGTCTGGTGGGAGGTGTCTCTGCCCATGGCAGGGGGGTTGGAACTCGATGCTCTTTAAGGTCCTTTCCAACTCTAAGCATTCTATGATTCTATGATTTGCATTTATGATTTTAGAGCTATAGCTTTTTGTAGGCTAAATGAGGATTGTTCATTTAAGAGGATTTATTAAGAGCCAATCTGAAAAAATAAAAATAAAAAATGTTATAATCTGCTATAATCTTGTAGTCTGAGAATATCTTTTCCACAGAGTGAATCCATTTGACCTGATTGTGGATGAGAGAGACTCTGGCCGGCTCCTCAGGGTAGAGGTGTTTCTGAATGCTCTTGATTCTCAAACAAACCCTCTCTCACTGCCTTACTCCCTGAAAGCACATTTATCTGGGATAGTTTTCTTTTGACGCCTTGACTTTTCCAGTCAGTTACGCGGATGCTGCTTCTGATATCTCATAGAGTGAGAAAAAAGTGTTGAAAGGAGATGACTCATTTTCTTGCAATTAAGAATAAAAGCTGCAAGTTAAAGATACATGAGCAGATCAAACACATGACCTGCGAAGGAGGAAATTCAAGCAGAATATGCCATTATTTTTTATAGATGATTTCAAGGAGTTTTAGTCATTTACTGCTGTCAGTGACCCGTTCTTGACCTAGAAAGACAAAAGTCTTTCTTAAGACTATTTCCATTTCCACTGTGGAAAAACCTTGCCACATCACATCGTCAATAGGCAGCAAAAGTGCTTCTCATTTAACTTCTATCACCTTGATTAAATCTTCTCTTTCATATTTTCAAACAGGTTGGTAAGAACAGGCTAACCAGAATATTTCTTTATCATTGGATGTGAATCACTGGTAATTCATGAATTATACAAATAAACAAATAAGCAAAAAGAAGGGGGAAAAAAGATCAATCATGAAATTCAGTGAGGGATATTCCGTGTGGAAACAAACTAAAGAAAAAAATGTGGTTTCTCTCACATCAGGAGTTATTGTTGCCCCAGGGCCAAAATATTCCCATTAATTACTGCACCCTAGAGAACTAGCCTGATAAAGTCTTTTTAGTGTTTATTCATAGGACTCTGCTTTTCATCCTGTCCATATTCTGCTTATTGTATTGTTTCCTGCTGCACCTTTATTGGGGTTTTACCTGATTTAATTTTGCCTCTGTCAAATAAATGTCCCACTGTAGTTGCTATGCAATCAGCTATTGCTTCTCTTTCCACTAGGTGTCATTGTGTCATTCAAGTTTTTTGTTGTGTTTTTTTTTTTTTTTAAAACATTGAGCATACACTGTCTCAATCAACCTTTAAATATAATTTATCAATCCAAAAGAATTGTCTACAAGACTGAAACATTCTATTCTATTAGTATATTAATATATATATACTAATATATATTAATATATACTACTTTTCCCATGATAAAAATGTAACAGATGGACAAAATGTTGTATTAAGTGATCTGTCTAGATCAGATAGCTAATTCCATGTTTATGTTTTATGGAACTCTTAGGGTCTTGAGCCTATTAATGAAAGCAGATATTCATAGATTCAGGATTATATTCAGGATTCATAGACAGGATTTAGACTGTTATCAGGAAAATATTAATGCCATTTATGCTAAGTTATAACAATGGTAGAGTGTACATGGGGACGCTTCTAAAGAGAATCTCTAGATTAAAAGACCACTGTGACAGAGTGTCCTGGCAGTTCCCTGTGCTCCCAGTTTGGTTACTCAGCTTTGAAGGTGCTCCCAGGAACCCCATCATCCCAACAGCATTTCTGTGGTGCCTTTCATGAGCTGATACGACGTCGGCGCCTTCATGGGAATTTCACCATGGTAATTCATGGCAGAATGTAACTCACTGTTCATAATTGCTAAGATGGTTACTTTTTATGTTGCCCTTCATAAAGCTATGACTTCATAGTTTTTTTGAAATAAAACAGTCATGTCTGGATTTGTTTTCAATGATGGTTTTTTTCCAGATGCGAGCAGCTACAGTCACATTACTCCTTCCATCCTGCTGTATGTACGCACCATTTGTGTTGCTGTAACTTGCTGCAGCACCCAGTAATATTTTTTGTGCCACTGTGAACTGCGCAAGACTTCAACCAGAATTCTAATCACAGGGAGAGCCACAGAAAGTCACTGCAGGCAGATCTAATCTGATTCTGCTGAATTCCTGCTGCAAAGGAGTTGGTTTGTCAGGAAGCCACACCCCAGCTAACCCATTTAACCTAGTTAAAAGTTGTTGTCAAAACTGCAGATTAATCGTGGGGTTGGGAGGACAGTCAGCAACACAGTAATAGCTTTAGTATGTGAGATAACATTATTTCTAGTCCCAATTTTCCAATTCTTGCATTGCTTGCCCAAGGCCATGGGATTTGCATTGTAAAGCAGTATGTTGATTTTTTTATTTTTTTTTTTAAAACCACACCTTTTCTTTTAGTGGGCTTGATATTTGGAGCAGTTCAAGTTCACATGTTCTGCTCATAGTCATTAAGGCTAGATACTAGTAATGAACCGTGAGAGTCACCTCCAAGTGTTAGGTTCTGAAGGGAACCTTTTCTATAGTGTAGCTTGTGATAAAATCACAAAAGCTGAAAATGCTGCTGTGCTAATCCTATTATTTCCTATCACTCAATCCTAATATATGAACAGTTTTATTGATCTGGCAGATGAATTAATCATACAGTCACATATATCAGGGAATAAATAAACAGTGTTCCTCTGAGGAGGATTGTAAATTTATTAAAAGGTGCTGCAAGTCTCTTCCTGCACAGTCTAATTCTTTCTTTGCCCTCATTTGCTCCCTGTAGCTCAAACACAGTGTTGATGGCTGTACTTCAGTGAAACTGCCTACATTTAATGGAGCTAGTTGGAGGTTATTTATAATTTATTTCCACATCACTTTGGATGAATCTCAGTGGTTTGATGTTGTCCTGCAGTGACACTCACGGTGTCATTCTCTCCACACTGACAGCCTCTAATAGGAAAAAACAGAGCCTGGAAAGAAAGGAAAGTTCTGTCCTCTTCAGTCAGCAGCTCATCCTGAGTAAGCATCTGAAATCAATCGGCATTTGCCTCACCCCTTGGCTGGTTGCTTTCTGCAGCTCCAGTTGCAGCACCTTTATTTACATAAGTTAAAGAACATTGTTCAGGTTTTATGACTACAGAAAATCTGTCTTCACATTTGGGGTTTTTTTGCCCCTTTTTTTTTAAATGAGGAGTCCTCATGTGAAGTATTCTGAAATATTAGGCTCATAGAATCATCAAATGGTTAGAGCTGGGAGGGACCTTAAAGATGATCAAGTTCCAACCCCCTCCCCTGGGCAGGGACACCTCCCACCAGACCAGGTTGCTCAAAGGTTCTTTCAGATGAAAGGATGAAGAATTAAAAATCCATGAGATTACCCTCCCCATTAAGTCTCTGTCACTCCCTTCAGAAGTATTTTATACTTCTTGCTGTTTCAAGAGAGACCCTCATTATGAACTGTGTTAGTGAGATCACAGTGCTTTGCCTGAGGTTTTGCTTCTGTGCTTTGCTTTTTGTCTTTACTCATCATCCACATTCTTTTGGATGTTTCAATTTGTTTCATAGTGAACCCAATTATTTTTCCTTTTCTTCTTCCCCAAACTCTGTGGCATTTCTGATAAATCTCTGTGAATGAGACACAATTTATAGTAGTAAGGACAGCTTTCCAGAGCATGTGGCAAGTTAAATGTCTATATACTACCTCCAGTTCCATCATTATTGCTAGATTGCAGCTGAATAGATTTATTACAAATCTTAGCTTTTGCTCAGTTTGAATGTCTGTTATTTGGGAAAAACATATCAAAATTCTATTAATTCTTTCTTAATCTTGCTCTGAAAGTCAATAGGATGAAAAAGAGTGTTCCACTTCTGTGAATTAAGCTATCCCTGAAGGGCTTAACTGGGTAGATACAGCAGAGGCAGATCCCCACTTGTGGGACTTGCAGCTGCTAGTTGAGACTAGTTATACATCCCTTATGAAAAAAAAAAATAAAATGAGGAGGAGTCATCTCACCCCTCTACAGCCAGAAGTATCATTAAAAAAAAATGGGAAAAGAAAGCATAAAAAGTGGTACACAAGTGAGTGGACTAACAACCCACAGTTTGGTTTAGGAGGCAGTGCCCACGAGAATAACCTAAGAACTTTATTGAGATTAATGTCATATGCCAACCTCTGGGTGAAAGAGGGACTTCTGGAAGGGAAAAATAAATTAACTGTGAGGGCTTGGACCTGGGCTTGAATGGTCAGGACTTTGCTGACTCACAACCATATATATGGTCAGTAAGCAGGCATACTATTTTAGAGAATAGGTGGGAAAAAAAAGGGTGTGTTTCCTGTGGGTTGAGAAAAATGTGACTCCATTGATTTCCAGAGTTCCAAAATGACATTTTTTTTCCTGACATGTCATGCAAGGCCATCACACTCATGTGTTTGAAAATGCTTGTTCAAGAAGCTTCTTATTTTGACTGTGATTAATAGTGGAATAAAAGAACGTAGAGAGCAGTCAGCGATTTCACCCAGGGCAAAGTTCCTAGTGAACATATGAGCAAAGAAGCACAGACGCTATTTCTCAATTCAGTGAAGACTGAGATTTTCTCAGCCTTTGGGATATTGGATACAAGCAATAAATAATGCAGATGTCAGCTTATTTTTAAGCATTTATTGTTTCTAAGGAAGTCTGTAAACTGGACTTCAGTACCTGTCTGGTTTTGTTCAGAGTCAGCACATAAAGCAGTGTCTTGAAGAGGGTGAAGATACCTGTGACTCCAAACAAATGTTCTTGAGATTAATCTTTGAGAGGTTTTAAAGGTTGTAGCAGGGTGCCGATGTGACATGAATTTTCATGAGTACAGAGTTGCTAACAGCACTTGTCGCTTACATGAAAAAGCCCCAAGGGCAGGATGCTTGAAATAAAATGAAAAGTCTGGGCACTACTTCATACAGTATAAAAATGTCAGCAGTGTCCTTGCCCAACCACTGCAGAACATCAGATGAGTGTGTAAAAGTGCTGGCATGATCTGATTGTGGCACAGGCTTCAGTGGCAATCTTGGGCAGTGTGGCAGAGGCTCAGCTACCACCTCCTTCTTCATGTGATGGAAAGACAGTTTGCCGTGATGTTCTTCACGTGCCAAAAGCCAAGGAATTGCTCAGTCTCTGTTGAGAGACTGAAGTGTATTGCGGATGACATACGGCAGACTAAACAGAATTTTTTTCTCTTTAGAAAAACAGAATGGACATGTAATGTAGAGGTCTTGTTTGCACTTGCCCCTGCCTCAGGAGCAGCTACTTCTGACAAATTCCATATGTGGACACATGCTGTAATAAGTGCCTGTTTCTGTTACATTAAGCCAAAAGTGTTCATCAAAGCTGAACAAGAAAAAGGTGTCTTGTACCAAAATAATAATGCCATACAAGAAGTAGTCTTACAAATCAAAGCAAATTGTCTTTGCTTAGTAGGAGAGAAAGGGAAAGTTGAACAGCTTATGCCTCAAAGTGGTTTTCTCTAAAAGCCCTTCTTTCTGGTTACTCCAGGTCTTCCTTTCAGGACTTCGCTGCTGCATTAGATAGATGTTTGTTCTTCACCAGTTAGTTTTTCTCTTCCAGCCTGCCATCTGTTCTATCTATTGGGCTCCATTATTTCCAATGCAGACATGCAAGATGCAAATATATCCTGCAGGTGTTGTCCTGGTGGAGGGAGGAAGCATGGTTTGCATCAATTAATAACCTGGTTTAGTCTTCATGTAGTTCCATTCTTTTAAGTGTTCATTTTGTGCAAATGTGAAGAAAAATTGTCCAGAAAACTCAGCCATGGTTTAGAGCCCCATTAAAGCCCATTGCTAAGGGTATATTCTAAAGCATATCTAACTCACAGTCAACCTATTGCTGTATATGAACCCCAGTACATCCCAGCTTGAGATGTGGTATTTTGTATGGGGTAGTTTTCCTCGGAAACTTGTGATTGCTCAGAGTGTAAGCCAAAAAATCCATCTGCTGTTACTCACATTAGAGTTAAGTGGGAAAAAACCCATGCTAATGAATGAGCTTTCTCCAATGCAATTTCATCAGTATGAACTGTATTTGCATTTGAGAATTTCTTGAACAGAAGCTAGGATTGACTCCTGTCTTTGAAATCTTCCTATTTTTGGCCAATTCAGCAAGCCTCACCTGACACAGTGCACTTTACAAAATAAGGGAAAGGCAGGGACCAAAAGATAGCTGTGTGGATGAGTGGCAAGCCACTGGATCTGCTGGAATCTGTACTCTAAATATATTTAGTTAAAGTTGGCACTCACTGACAAAGTTGCTTAGTGAGGCAACTTTGAAGAAGATACCAAAATAATGATAATTTTGATGGCAATGATTCCAAAGTTTACAGTTTACTCTAATGTTTTTCCTTAGAAAGGCAGAAATTCCACTTCACTTTTGAAATAGGTATAAAAAGCTGTTAGCTTTTGATATTTCACCCACCAGACTGTCCCTGTGCATAGAATGAGAGTGGGAATAATATCGTCTCTTTGAAAAACATTTTTTTCCCCCATATCTTGACATTGGCAATGCCTCTGTCAGAGACCCACCATAAGTATATAACCCATCTCTTCAGTCAAAAATCTGTGACAAGGGCTCAAGCCCTTTTACAGGTTTAAAGCATTGATGCTGGTGTTTCAAGTGGCAAGCGAGTTCTTTTCAGCACTTTAAATTCTTGACATAGTATTGTTCTCAAGCTAGAGGTGATTTTTCTTTATGGATAGTTATGAAAAGAAGGATATAAAAAGTTTCTGGATACTGAGGTAAAACTGGAGAGTGGGAAAAAAAAAAGGAAAAAGTTATTTGTTTTTCAGACTGGAAAAGGATAAAATCAAACCAGTAACACAATAACATTGTAACACAGACAATATGTAAAGAAGAAATGCTATATTTGATCAGATTGTGCTAGCAGGTAAATAGTAAGTATATACCTATTACTGCAGCATAAAACACAGGGACCTTTTTACTGATCCTTAGTTCTAAATTATACTTTTTAATTCCAAATGAGATTGTTTGGGTGAAAAAATACAAGCTCTTCCTCCTAGACCTCCCTTTTTTTTTTTTTTTTTCCCACTAGCTTCATTAGTGACCAAAGCTTTTTACTGCCTTAACTGTTTTTTGAAAGCTTATGTAGTCTACCTGGCTGTATTTATTTACTTTTGAATTTAACTTTTTGCTTACAGTATTTATGAAATATATCCCCAAACAATGCCTTTGGAATTTCAAAGCCATTTGCAGTAAAGTAGCAAAGGAAAGGAGAGTGTTGACTCTCTTCTGCTACTGTTGGAGTTCTAGATTATCATTGATAAAATGCTTCAGCACAGGGATGCTTGTGTTGACCTTAATAGACTGATATTCTCAAAAAAAAAAAAAATCAGAACACTTTTTTTTTTTCTCAGAAGGAAATACTTTCATGTCACTACATTTCATACCTAAAATGAGAAATTCCTAACAGCCCTAATTTTCAGCAGGTCCTGACTGACTATTCTTTGAAATTAAGGCCTTTTTAAGCTCTCTGGACAAATAGATGATACAAATTACTTTATAGTACTGATTGTGTTTCCTCTGCTTCAAAGGACAAACTAAAGATCTTTGCTCTTTAATTAAGCCAGTGAAAAACTTCTTAAGTTGATTTTAAATTACAGCTTGTCTGCTACTTTTTTTTTTTTAAATATATATAGAAGTGCATAAGAACATGTACTGAAGTTTTACATTTATTAAATAAGGTGATGGTTCTTACAGGGAGACTGCATTTAAATTTCTATGATTTCCAAAAGGCAGATACTAAAAAAATAGCTTGCTTTTTTTTTTTTTTTTTTTATGATTGTAGCATTTATTGCCTTTCTATATGTAGGCAGTTCTTGATGAGAAGGAAAATGTTATCTAAATAAACTGCATTTCTCTATGGTTAGCTGTTTTTATGAATGCATACTGTGGCTTAAACCTAAAGCATAAGTGTAAGCCATAGGTAAGAGGAAATGTAAACCAGCCTGGCATTGACGAAGCGCCAGGTAAAAATAAGTAAAATATTTGAAACAATGAAATGGGAATGTTAGTGCCTGAAACAATAATCTCCAGAAGAATTGAAAAATGTATGGGAGAAAAAAAATGTCTTTTTTGCAGAAAATAGGCTTGAGGTCTACAATCACTTTTGGAGATTTAAAGAGCCATTGTATACTCCTGCAAAATATGGTGGGCACCCTTGCACAATGTGGTTTTGCTAGATATAAAGCTTTTCCTTATGCTTTGTATTATTTCTTTCTGGTATGTTATTAAAGTGCTTATTACAAATAAAACACCCTTCTGAACTGAGGAAGGCCAGTAAAAATCAATCCCAGCATTCTACGGGTCAAATACACTCAAGTTTTCTTCTGAACTAACATGGCTAGGTTTTCTAGATGTAAATGCACTGCTACTGCAGGAGCTTCAGGCACAGAGCAGATCACGTACAGGCCTCCACAGGGCAGCTTTTCCCATTCTCCCCCTCCAGTGTTCCCCGCTCCGCCCTGAAAGAGCCCCCACTTGAAGGACTTGCTCTTCCTTCCCCTTCAGAACCCAGACTGCCTGGTACAAGGGGCTCAAGGAAACACCAGCAACCACCAGTGAGGTTCGTGACCAGGAGCAACTCATTTCAGATGAGTTTTTTTTTCTCTGCTAGCAGTTTGCATTGCTCTTATTTGAAGTCTTATTTTAAACTGCTGTAATTAAACCAATGCAAAAGGCTGTGTAAATAGGTTTGCTTGTTCTGGGGACAAGAAGGGAAGACTGGGTGTAAATTGCTTATTCCAGCAATTTAGATCATAGAATCACAGAATTGTCTAAGTTGGAAGGGACCTTTGAGATCATCTAATCCAACCATTAACCTAACTCTGATAAAAAACTATGACTAAACCCTGACAATGAGCACTGTGTCAACCTGTCTTTTAAATACCTTCAGGGATGGTGCCTCAACTACTGCCCTGGGCAGCACACTCCAAGGCTTAATAACCCTTTCCATGTAAATATTTTTCCTGTTATCCAATCTGAACCTCCCCTGGTGCAACTTGAGGCCATTCCCTCTTGTCCCATCACCTATGACTTGGGATAAGACACCAACCCTTGGATAACTCTCACACCTTATTAAAAAAGTTGATTTAAACTGGTTTAACCAAAATGGTGTATATAAAGTTGAAGTGGATACTCCATTGGGCAGGGCTTTCATCTGGGAGATGGGAGAACTGGGTTTAATTCCTTGCTCTGCATAACATGCAATTATTTATACAAAGTGGAGCAGCTCCAACAGGAAAGATTAAGAGAGAACCCAGCAGGTCTGTAGTGTAATGGTTAGAGAATTCATGATAATATGGGAGGCCAAAGTCCCTACTCAATTATAGTCAGTCTTCTGCCTCCTGGGTGAGTACCGTACCCCTTGAGTGCTGTCTGTACTGCAGAACTCTAAACATAATTTATATCATCAAAATAACAGCCAATTTAATGAAGTCCACATTTTTTCGGACCACAGTATTTCACTAGAAAATCCCTGGTTTGTTCCTCCAGTCATGTGAAGGGAGTGATATATCATTTCCTTTTCACTCTGCCATGCTGAGGACTTCTACTTACAAGGTCCTCATCAATCTCTGGAAGGAAGAGTTGTTAACACAGATGTCTTGACCAAATTCATCAATGGTATTATTTTTATCTTAATATGCTATGTAGTGTCCATAGTGTGGGGTAGTGTCTATTTTTCCTTTCAAATTATGATGTGACATTACTGTTAAATAGCTCCCTGTTTTACCTTAAACTTGGGTAAATAATCCTTGCTGTGGTTTCTCCTGTCCCACAGAGCCACTGCCGGGCAAAACTGTTGGGGAACCCCTGGAGCTGCTGCTGGCCAAGGGGCTGCAGGGTGGCTGAGCTCTCCTGCTTTCGGCTTGTCCCCTTGTGCTTATTTTCTGCTTGCCTCTGATCAATCAAACTGTTTAAAAGCTCTCTGCTGGAATCATTCTTTGCCACAGCATCCAGGGCATTGATTTTCTGCATTTCTAAGACTCCCCACGCCTGCTGTGAGCTCTCAATTTCCATAGTGATGTGCTTAGCAATCATTACCATGTGCAGGACTAATTTCACATTCTAGGTAGGGCACACTCATTTGCTAGATGGGATTTTTTTATAGTGTCAGGTCTATTGAAACAGCTACATTATTTTCTTGTCTATTGTCTGGTAACTTTGCTTTTTTTCCTCTTTTTGTTTTGTTGGAACTTTCTGAACAGAAACAGATTTTTTTTCCTCCCTTGAAACTTTTATTCAAGCCAGAATTTATTTTTAACTGCAAATGAATAATATCCTTGTCACCCAAGCTGAGACATCTCTTAGGGTATCCTAACTTCTGCTGTACCCCAAAGTGGGATGTCCCCAAAACGCTGCCCTGTGTACACTCACAACCTCCCTGCTGTTTTGAGATAGTTGGAACAAACCCCAGTGTACCAAGGATCCCATTTAGATCAGGTGATGATCCTGGAATTCTTTCCCATTTTCCCCCCGAGATATTTAAAGAAATAAACATGCTTTGCAGCACCTTAAACAAAAGAAGTCATGGAGAGGGTTACTGTGACCTACAAAACTCCCTGCAGGGGCACCCCCCGGGACTTTTTACCACTTCTGTACACACCTGTAACATGGATCGGACTTTTCAGCACTGCTCAGAGTGGGCCAAATCAGAAGTTTTAATCTGTGCACAGTAAAAACATGCTCTGGATGAGTAGCATAAAGAATGCCGGGGTCAGCTGGTGAGTCAGCCTGGGCGGAGCCAGCTCCAGGCAATAAAAGGCGTCTGGGAGGACAGGGACTAGTCCCTGCCCACACAGCAGCAAGTGAAGGGTGGTGCTCCTGGACAGGGCAAGCTTCATTCCCTCTGGGTGGCTAGAGGACTACGGAGCTCATTCTAACTGACTTCTGAGAGTCGAGGCTTTGGTTGCTAGCAGGTATATAGTCATGGTTGACACCCAGTCAAACGTGGCACCTCAGAAAGGGAAAATCAGGGTACAGGCACGTGCTCACAGAGCACGTGGAAAGGGACCAGAAGAGGCTGGTCCCCT